>OU015493.1:122885192-122946469 GCA_907164885.2 Dolomedes plantarius | reverse complement strand
TGGATTTTAAGATTAGATATGGGAATTTTAAATCGTTTATTTAATATCACTTTAAAATTCCCATGACAGCCCTTATAACAAGATTCATGTGACTATAATTCTATTTGCTAATGTTTTCGAAGTTTTCATCAATATTTTAAACAAAGTCTAAAAATAGCACTTACCCCATTGACGACCTCTCCAATCATTCCGTCCCATTCTCCAGTTTTAGGATTTTGTCTTCCATACTTCCCATCTTTTACTGGATGTATATCATAGGTAAAGTGCAGCTTTTCAGCCAAGGCATCGAGTAGATCGATACCGTATCCTTCATACCGATCATTTCCCGTCATAAGTTGGGATGACTGCCGAAGCATGGCATATGGATCGTTCTGGAATTGTCATAACTCATCAGACAATTAACATATATGTTGAAGAATTCCAGTGATTGGTAAAATATATTACGAGGGAAATATAAATGCTTCTCCCTTACGAATTAAGAAATTCCCAGTTCGGGTATGGATGTCAAGTGAACACGCCAATAAATTGTTGACTACATCTTTTCCGGATTGGTCTGGCTGATTCATTCGACTTGCGTCTTGTGCCATTCGGGCCAATCTATGACTACTTTACATCATGACGTGTGCCCTGCACTGTTGAACTTTAAGTCACTTGGCTTGAAGTATGGGAGAGCCCGTGGTCTAATGGCCTATTGGCCAAATGACCAGTATTTGTAAAATAAATAATAAATTAATTGTTGACTGAACCATGGATTTTACTTTTTTATTACTTTTCAAGTTATATGCTTTCGTTTTTTATATGGTTCAACAAACATAAAGTTTATCTACTGTTGAATTTATTAGGTTTATTATATACAGCGTGATAGTCTCTATTATAACATACTTTCAAATATATTTTAATTACTTTAGTACATCAATTTTTCACATATGTAAACAGAAAGCAATAAAAAA
Source organism: Dolomedes plantarius (assembly GCA_907164885.2). NCBI lineage: Eukaryota > Metazoa > Arthropoda > Arachnida > Araneae > Dolomedidae > Dolomedes > Dolomedes plantarius. The sequence continues at coordinate 122,945,519 of OU015493.1, read as the reverse complement.
TATCTTCTTAATTGTTAAATAAGTTGCTAAGTCAGTGAAATTTAGTATGATTGCCAAATGGAAAAAGAAGGTGCAGCTACAAATATTTTTAATATAACATATTCGTTAACTTATCAAAAGTAAACTCACATACAAACTCAAACATACACAAAAACACTCAATATCAACATTGAAATAATGTGTGTAAAACTCCAGAGCGGGTAATCTTTTGACATTTTGCATCAAATACAAATCCCGAAATGTGAAAATTAAGATCTTGGATTCAAAATGCTTGAAGTGACACTGTTCTATAAATTCTGATAAAATAATTATAAAAAATCATTGGGCTAGGGGTTCTGGGAACATTTTATTAAAAATAAAAGTTTTTTAAAAGATTGTGGCTCTTCTTTCATCAGTACCATATTTCTTGCCTTCAAGAGGGCTTGTTGCTTGTTTTTAATACTAATTTAATTTTGCAAAAAATGGATTTTGTCTAAATAGTATTCAAGAAAACAAAACTCATGCATTTTTATTTATAGTTAAATTGTAAAATTATTTCAGTTAGTTTTTAAATAATAGAAATCAATAAAAATCTCTTATCTATTAGTTATAAAGCTTTTCTAAAAAAGATTAGTTTTCTAACATAAATGCAAACATATAATAAATATTATTTTACTTACAAGGAATGTAGTTACTCTAAAATGTTTATGTTCTAACTCTAAGTACTGGAAGTCTGAGCTACCAGGTGCGGTTATGTTAACCTGGTTCCCTGGAAGAATAGTTCCTATCTAAGAAGTAAATATTAAATATGAAATAAGAGCAAGCAAATAAAATTTGAAATTAACAATGCAAATATTTCTAAGATTAAAAATCTATGCCATCATATTCTAAAATACTTTAAGAGATCAAAAATGTAATTTACGCGGAGAGATGATAACTTTGAGAATAATTCATACCTTTTTTAGACCATGCGTAGTTAAATGCATCACATCTAAGTATAGTTTCGAACGGAAACCCTCAGCATCAAATTCAAGCATGCCGGAAAGCCCTTGTCCTCCCATTTTTACCTGAAAGAAAATAATAAGCTTTAAGAAAGCGAATTCTGTACAAACCTTACTTTTTAAACATATTAATTTGCGTGATAAGATAACTGGAACTTCATGAAGCATAATATTAAGTGTGCTCTGATAAGTCAAGAATGAATTTCAAGTAATGAGAACTCTGCAAATAACCTGCAAATACAAAGTTTAGTTAGATGAATGGTGATGCGAGGTTGGAGCCCCAGCTTCGGACCCGGTACAGGGAAATGTTCGTTATTCCAGTTCCGGACCACTGTAAATAACAATAATTGGTCATTAGAAAGAAAGAAAGACCTTTCTTTTGACCGAAAGGAAAAGTCTTTATCACATGACAAATATTCATGAAAAAATTCAACAGCATTTAATAAATAAAAAAAAGGAAATATTGATGCCAACATCCTATATTTTAGTTATTATGCAATAAAATACATAATTACATAAATATGTAACTATGCATACTTACATAATGTATAAATATATATGAAATTACGCATACATACGTGCAATATATATTGTTTGAGAACATGTAATGAATGGAATTCGAAAATTGGAAGTTCCTTACGTCTCCAGTACAATCCTCATAGGAAAGACCAGGTATAGAGGTTATGAGACAAGGGATCGATTTCGATCCTGGCAGACGATTGTTATAAGTCAGTGTATTTGAAGTTTGTCACAATGTACATAATGTGCAATGATAAATTTGGGATTTCTATCAGAAAAATTTCATGAATATATGATAGTGCTTAATCGTATTGCCTTTGAAGAACATGTCAGTTATTTTTTGATATCACTTTACAGTCAAACATATTTAATGCTATTAACTATTAATTTAAGATAAAGAAAAATTGGTGACAAAATGCAGGGAGCACGCACTGTTGGGCGGACCCAATTGCAAAAATTGTGGTACAAAATTTACCACAATTCGTGACAGACGATAGTTCTTTCCCGAGTGGACTCAATGTAACTGCACTTTCTCGAAAATTTAGGTAAATTCTGCATTTGGAATTCCTTTCCCACCAGACTACTCATCGGTTATGCCTCGCTTAGGCGTCCATAGCAAGGGCAAAACGTAGGTCTAAGGCAATTTTTACGCTAGAAATGTATATTTTTAACAAAATTGGTGCTTGAAAATGAAGATTTACAATTAGGGAATAGAAATGAAGGTCCAATGTACGCAGGTAACTTCATCTCCATTTTCTCTTGCCATATAATACATGCGGTGATAAACTGATGTTATTTGGAAGTAAAATTTAATGAACACGAGGTCATGCTTGATCGCACTGTGTGTAGTAAATTAAAGTTACACTGAAGAGTCAGAAAAACTAGTACACCTGCCTGATATCGTGTAGGGCCCCCACGAACACCCAGAAGTGCTTCAACACGACGTGACATAGACTCGACTAATGTCTGAAGGTATCCTGGAGGGAATTCACCCATGAATCCTACAGGGCAGTCCACAAATCTACAGGAGTGCGAAGATGTGGAGATCTCAACTGAACATCACGTTGCAAGACATCCCAGATATGCTCAATAATGTTCATATCTGAGGATTTAGGTGGCCAGTGGAAGTAAGTGTCTGAAGTCAGAAGAGGGATCCTGGAGCCACTCGATAGCAACTCTCGACGTGTGGGGTGTCGCATTGTCCTGCTGGAATTTCCCAAATTCGTCGGAATGCACAATGGACATGAATGAGTGTAGATGATCGGACAGGATGCTGATGTACCGTCACCTGTCAGAGTCGTCTCTAGACGTATTAGGGGTCCCATATCACGCCAACTACACACGCCTCATACCATCACAGAGGCTCCACCAGCTTGAACAGACCCGTGTTGACATGTACGGTCCATGGATTCATGAAGTTGTCTCCATATCCGTACACGTCCATTCGCCCTATACAATTGGAAACGAGACTCGTCAGACCAGACAACGTGTTTCCAGTCATCAACAGTCCAATGGAGATGTTGGCGGGCCCAGATGAGGCGTAAAGCTTTGTGCCGTGCAGTCAACAACGGTACACGAGTAGACCTGCAGCTCCGAAAGTCCATATCAAGGATGGTCCGTTTAACAGTTCATACGCTGACACTTGTTGATACCCCAGCATTGAAATACGCAGTAATTTGAAGAAGTGTTGCACGTCTATCTCGTTTAAAGATTCTCGTCAGTCGTCGACGGTCCCTTTCATTCAAGGTCTTTTTTCCGGCCGCATCGCTGTCGGAGATTTGATGTTTTACCGGATACCCGATATTCACGGTACACTCGTGAAATTGTCGTGCGCAAAAATCCAAATTGCATCGCTACCTCGGACATGCTATGTCCCATCTCTCGTGCGCCAACTCTAACACCACGTTCAAAGTCACATAAATCGTGATAACCTGCCATTGTAGCTGCAGGAACCGATCTAATAGCTTCGCCAGACACTTGTTGTCTTCTATAGGCACTGCCGACCGCATCGCGGTACGGTGATTGTTTTATGTCTCTGTTATTTGCCTACGCACGCCTGTACCAGTTTTTGGCTCTACTTTGTAGTTCTTGGTATTATCCGTAAAAGTAGAATTTTTTTGCCATTTTCTGGTAGATAAAGTTAGGAAATAATTGTCAGTATTTTACACAAGTATATGAAATGAAGATTTCATGGCACACAAATGAATTTTGAAGGTAACGCATGATGGTGTATTCTTATTCTTCACGTTATTTAGTTAAGACGTGAACTTCTCTCAGTCCTAGCAACTGAGTATTCTGTTGAATTCGAAATATTAAGAAAATTTTGAATTAAAGGCAAATTTCTTTACAAATACATGACGAAATGATGAAATGCACTCATAAATAATGAAATGGTGAAAACTTTTAAAAATTAACAATTGGCTGTTTCATCACTATCTTAGTTTCTGTTTGCTTTTGTTTAAGAACTCCTTTGTAACATATGAAAATATTTTTCTTCCTTTATAAAAGAAAATAGTATATTCATAAAGGAGTTAGAAACATTCGACGAAGCACGTATTAAATATAAAAGAAACCTTTTTTGTTGCTGTAAAATGAGAAGGTTAAATTTACTTAAAAAAAAGAAAAGAAAAGAAAGAAAAAAAGAAGAGAGAAAGAGAAAAAAATATAGAACACAATAATTTTTGACGTCAAAAAAAATTGGTCAAGGGTAAGCAAAATTATGACACAACCAAATCATGTTTACTTTTTGCCCCGAACAATAAACTCTTTAAAGACTGAAAAAAAAATCAACAATGAGTATATTGTGTCACAAAACTTCATCAAAATTCAAAATGCGCAATTTCTTTTCCTTCACCATTTTTAAATACGATTTCAAGTTATGTAAGAATGTAATTGTTTTATTTTGATACTGATTTTCATCCCGATGTATGATTTTACCGTGGTAGAAAGAACGAGGTTTGCCGTTTGGAAAGCTAGGGCTCAAGACAGTACGAAAAAAAGGATTTTTAACGTCCAGAGATTTATTTCAATCTTAGATAGGTTTACGTATAGTAAAATACAAACAGGATAGATACTGTATTATTCAATTCTCAATAAAAGCGGAAAGAAAAATCAGAGTAAGCTTTATAGTAGAACATTGATAAATATGTATTTTATCAAGTTGTTGTCGAGGTGGTTGGTTCACCGATAAAGCAATTTCGTGACACGGAATGGGGAGTTGTGTAGTCACTGCATTCCGTAATTAAATGAAAGAGCTATGAAAATAGGGTTTTCTCGTTAAGAACTTTTATTACAAAATTATGAAGTGTTGTCTTAAGGCTGCTGTGTACTAACCCTATTGGGTTCTCTCACTTCACTGTTAACCTATGGAGAAAATTTGTCCAAGGATTGCCGACTTGGATTTAAAAATTAAAAAAAAATTGTACTACGTAATAGAGAAAGAAATTTTACACCTTGGGAATTTTTCGTTTTTTTTAATGCAAATAAAAATTTCAAAGTTTAAATAATTCGGAGAAAAAAATCTGGTATAGTGTGTTTTAAATGCTCATCAATTCCTTTGGTGGACGAAAATTACAAAATGAATCCTGTTGCAAGGTGCAGAAAAGTTCGGGATATCTGAAAATACCATATTTATTGGATTATCAGCATTTATGTAGCTGTAAATAGTAGATAAATTTTGTCCAAAGGTTAACATCGAGGTGAGAGAATCCAATAGGATTAGTATACAACAGCCTTAAGTCTTTGACCATTTTCCCTCTCCTTTGATTTACGTTAAAGTTAATTTCGTTCATCAACATAATTTTTTACACATCCTACAAATAGTACGGATTTTTTACTGAAATATTCATTTCTCAATGAAAGCAGTGTGAACAATTAGAATAAACTCTTTAGTGGAGGACGGGTGATTATTATTTTACTAAGCGGTTGTCGAGGTGACGTGCTGTAAAGTGAGTAGGTGAGCTGAGAATGTTCAGTGATGTATTGCGTGGTCCACTGATAAATCATTTTCATGACACGAAGGGAGGAAATGTGCAGCTGCAGTAACACGTACTCAAGAGCTATTAAAAAAAGGTTCTTTTGGTTCAAAAGGATCTCAAAAGTCTTTATCTTAAAAGTCTCACACCATTTCTTCTCTCTTTAATCCTAAGTGAAAGCGAATTTCGTTCATTAACATCTTTTCCATCTAATCTAATGACTGCCCAGAGAAAAATAGAAGTTACTTACGCTTTTCATGAAATTGATGAGAGATGTTCCATCTATTCCTTTGTTCATGAGGTTGCAAGATATAGGAGGGATAGCTGCTATGTTTTTCACTGTGTCCATATGTTCCAGACCAAGTGCGAGAAGTCGCACGCTGTCAAAAATTAGGGCAGTTTCTGTCTAGATAAATAAGAAAAAGTAGGATTTATAGAAGTAAAAAGAACCTATGGACCTATACAAGAAATCTTTTTTTTTAACAACAAAGACACTGAGATTTAGTTCATCATTATTCAATAATTAATTACGTCCTTCATTGCTCACAAACTAGTGGGATAGTTACACCAGAAAATGAACTTTATTCCTCATAGAATTTATTTTTAAAAACTATTTTTGTTAAACTAACAATCTTAGTAATAATAATTAAGTACTACGATTATTTTTTAAAACTCAAATGAGTTTTAGCGCAATTTTTGTCTTTGGCAAAAAATATTGTTCATTGCACCGGATAAGACTCCGCATAGCGTGGAAGGCCTTCCAGGTTTTGACCCCGGGCTTGTGGCGGCCCAGTGGTACAGCGCGCTGGTTTTCGGTGCTGAGGGTGCTTGGATCGAATCCTGGCGTCGCGCCATGAAAAATGCCTCCGTTCGTGTCGTCCCTTCATAGGGGGTAATGCTGTCCGCCTATATGATGCCCCCACAATAAAATGGGCAGTAAAACTGCGGCGTAGTATAGGCGACCGTTTGACTACAAGTGCGTCCGCATTGGGAAAAAAAAAAGGTTTTGACCCCCACTGGTGGATGTAGACCGCAGCTGGTAGCTATTTCCCAGAACCCAGGCACCCTCATCCCAGGCCCACAGGGCAAGCCAGAACAGCACAGAACGCAGGCAAAATGCCATTTAAGATGGCTTAAAAAAAGGAAAATTTGGAATATCAAAAAAAGATTGTCATAAGATGTCATACTTCCCCCAAGCACATGGATGGGATATCATATCGGAAGGAGAGTCTATAATTTTGTTTGGAAGAAAAATTGAGGATCTTTTTAGTTAATATGTTGGAATAATATGTAAGGTGTCCGGGCTAAAAGTATCCAAAAGTTATGGCTTATTTTTACCACGTTTTTATTAACTCGCTTTCTTGTTTGTGCGTTTGTCCAGTACAAATCTTGAAATCGATTTTTAACTAACTTCCCGACTAGCTAGACATTTGAAACTTTTGGAATAGCTCAGAACACGATGACAATGCATTCTTTTAATACTTTTAGCCATCTTTAAGCAGCATTGAATTCATTTTCAGTTAATTTTGTTTTGTATGGAAAGTTAGTTCGGAAAAAATCCACAAGGTGGTGCTTCGATCGAATTCAAAGCTTGCACTTTTGCGTAACGGCGTTTGACGATTTTGATAACAGAATACATGTGAATTTAGTTTGTTTACAAAAATATTGTGCGAAAAATTAAAACAAATTATAAAAGTTAGCAGTTTATAAAGTCTGTGGATAGTGGAAACAATTAAAAAGTGATTAAAATTAAATAAAAGAAAGTGAAAAAGAATAATTAAGTGAAGTTTGTGCAATTAGTTTATATGATTCAACAGAAAATTTAAAAACGTGATATATGAAAAGTTCTTTTTATCTTGTAATTATTACGGAACTATCCATTAGAATTTTAAAAAAATAAATAGAAAGAATATCTCACGAAGTTTTAATATCAATAGATTTCGATGTGTGCACCTTTTGTAGCACGACAAACATCTAAAAGGTAATCCAGTTCTCTCCAAGTGACGAATTACTCTCCAAGTTATTAGACTCCACGTTATTAGGCTCTCCAACTTATTAGACGAATTACTTGAATGATACGCTTCTTCAAGTCATTTACAGTTTCAGTGTTTTGTTTATACACAAAATTTTTCGTTTATGCATTAATAACTCCTGATATGCAACGAAACACTCAGAGAGAACTGGATTACCATTTAGACGTTTGTCGTGCTGCAAAAGGTGCACACATCTAAATATATTGATATTAAAACTTGGTGAAATGTTCTTTCTATTTAAATAATTTTTCTTAATTATAATGGGTAGTTCCGTAAAAAATAAGCCATAACTTTTAGCCCGGACACCATGTATATAAAAAATCTTAATTTTAGCATCTCTAGCCCACTTTCTTGATTTATATCTCTATGTATCTCACATATGCCTTGTATCTTAGTAGAAAGAAATAACATGTGCATAAAATGCTTCGACAGAATATTATTCTCTATGATTAAAGATAATCTTAACCAAGTATAACCATGATATAAAATATACTCTTTTACATGAAAAGCAGTTTAACATATTATCTAGAAATTCGGGAAAAATTGTTCTTTCTCTCTTAACATATCAAGAAAGAATCCATTAGTTAAAAAATTTTACGACCGACAAAAAAAAAAATTAAAAATAATTGGTATTTCAATAATTAATGCAGCAAATGGATATCGCCAAAGAGCATTAGTAACAAATGACTGTTAATTTAAAAATTGCAACTAAGGGATGAGCTTTAAAAGTCCATGAAATATACACTAGTTTCTAAATTATGCTTAAACGTTCTAGAACCTGACTAATTTGATCTTAATAAAGAGAAGGGGATTCCTTTTCAAGGAACAAAAGTCTTTCGAAAAATATTTCCGTGGTATATATTCCAAACAGCTTGATAATGTATAGGTAAATTAGGTGATAACACAGACTAATGCAAATCTAACTCTTTCTTAAAAATTATAAATAAGAATGTTATTTGATTTCTTAACTTTTGAGGAAAAATACCGTTAATTTAGAAAAAACAAAATTTTAAATGTGGGAAATCCAAGCAACCTGCTTTATTGAGTTAATTAGTTAATTACTTTTACCTGTTATTTACTGTCGGACGAAGTCCAAATTGCCTATTCAGAGTTTCTGGAGATTTTTAGAGTATATTTAAAGCGCAAATTATTGGTGATTGCAATATTAAGAACTTTTTGGATTTGGTAGCAGCTGCGGAAAAAAGATAGGGGAAAAAAATAAAACTTTTCAAATCGCAGAAGTGTATTACGAAGGAGGGTTACTGAATATAGCAAATATAAATATTAAAAATTCATTCTAAAAGCGTAGGTTATTGCTGAATGCATATCCCTATTTCTAGTACATTCAGTAATTGTAGGTATCTTACTGCACTTTAATGTGTGACCTTGAGCGTGCTAAGAGCTGTCATGTTTTTACGCCTTGTTAACCGGTTGTTCACTTCTGTCAAGAAAGCCTGAAATTCCGACGTATCCTCTTGGACCATCCGCAGCCCTGTGATGTTAGTCTTCCCGTACTGGAAGTTTTCCATGTCAACTGTGTGGAGGTCCTGAAATGAGCAAAATATACATTTTCTTCTTCTTCAGAAATGTGCGTCTTTTAAAGCACGAACACGGTGTTAATCCCACGAGACAAAAGTAGCAACGAGCGACAAAATGATTATCGTTACCACCACGCCAAAGGCACGAATCTGTAAAATCCTAGTTTTGAGAAAATTGCATTCAAAGTTTTGATGGTTCGGGAAAAATATAAATATGACTCAAAGGTTATTGTCAGTTTATGATTACTATCTTAGGGACCTCCCTCTATTGACACTGGAAGTGATTGCCAGAATCGATTACTTTTAAAGCCTTTAAAATGCAGTTAGGAAGAAATGGACAAAAATGCAGATTCGTGTATTTGGCGTAGTAGTAACGATATGATTTGAGTGTTGTAGGATCAAAACTAGCAGTCTCTATTATTTATTTATTTATTTAGTTTTTTCAAAACTGAGTTAAGGCTGCTCTGTGCTTACCCTATTTGATTATCTCAGCTCAATGTTAACCTATGGAGAAAATTTGTCTACTATTTACAGCTACATAAATGCTAATAATTAAATAAAAATGGTATTTTCAGATACCCTGAACTCTTCTGCACCTTGTAACAGGATTTATTTTATAAATTTCGTCCCCCAAAGGAATTGATGAATGTTTAAAACACACTATACCAGATTTTACCCTCAAATAATTTAAATTAAAAAATATTATTTGCATTTCTTTTAAAAATCGAATAATACCCCAAGGTGTAAAATTTACTTATCTATTATGGAGTTAAATATTTTTTTAAAAAATCTTTAAATGTAAGTCGACAATCGTTGGACAAATTTTCTCCATAGGTCAGTGGCGTAGCGTGGGGTGGGCAAGGGGGTCTATCATGCCCCGGGCGCCACTCGAACAGGGGCGCCAAATGGTCCTTTTCACTAATTCTATATACTGCATTACTATATGTTTTTCGGAAAGAGGGGCGCCAAAAAAGTATCGTGCCCCGGGCGCCAGTTATGCTCGCTACGTCACTGCCATAGGTAAACATTGAGGTGAGCAAATCCAATAGGGTTAGTAAACAGCAGCCTTAAGGATCCTTTCTAATAGTATTTCCCAAAATTAAAAGCGAAAATGTTTGGAAAATGACCTACTAAAAAAAATTGTGGGAATTTTTTTTAAAGGAAATTTCAGATTTATATCTCCAAAAATGCATAAAATATAGTTATTAGTCCTTTACACATAATAAAAGGATCTAATGGAGACTGCTAATTTTGATTCTACACCCTTCATCAATTCCTTCGTTCCCTAAGTCTAACTTCTCACACGTTGTTATACTAAGGACACATATTTTAATAAATTTCAATTCGCACAGAATGTGGCCATTAGAAAATTATGAATATCCCCATGTATTTCAAGAATTCTACAAGAATCCATCTCTACATACATGCATTTTAGGTTTGTGACAGTTCTTAAATTCGGTATAAAGGAATATATATAACGATGTTATTGAATTTTACGAGCCTACCATATTCTCTGTCAGGAAATTCTTAGTATGCCTTGTTGTTGTTGTTGTTTCTAAGGCCCCCTGGCCGGAAGTAATGGCCAGACCAGGTCCATATAGGCTTGTGGGCGCAGTGGTACGGCTCCGGTTTATAACGGCACCACAAGGGTCAGAGTCCGATTTAGCCAGGTGCCACCTCAATTTTGACCGAGCCCCTTCAGGGGCGACATTTGGGAGGAATCGTACGCTCTCCCACCATTTATGACTCATAGAGGGACTTTCCGGCCTACGGATTTAACGTGCCCATATTCGGCATAGACAAGGAGGTATTTAATGGCGCTTGTCGGGATTCGATGCGAGCACCCTCAGCACCGAAAACCGACGGGCTACCATTAGGCTACCTCAGACCCCATAGTGTGCCTAATCTTTTTCAGAAATCTATCGATTTCATAAAAGAGTTTATATATAGATAAATAATTTCATATTTGACTAAATAATAAAATAGTAATTCTATCTCCAAATTTATCCAGACAATATTAGTAAAAACTTTTATTTAAAAATTCTGTGATTTTACACCCAGTTAAAATTTATGGTGTGGACCCTATTCAATGATACATCTTAGTATGATATGCTGTTTCCCCTATCTGAAAAAAATATTGACACGTTTAGAATATAAAATTTCATTTTAATGTTTGATTTAAAATTAAACTGCAGATAAATAAAAAGAAAATTACTTACCAGTGAAGTTATAAGGAATTTTTGTTGCTCCGTCATCATTCCAACTTGTTGAGCCTTTTAGAAAATATTGTGTTCTTTTTAACAGGTATATGATCTCAGTTTACTACATTATCGATATTACAATCAAGAGTATAGATTAATGTCTCAAGCATATATATATATATATATATATATATATATATATATATATATATATATATATATATAATCTATGAAGAATATAATATAATCAGAATATATAATCTAATAAATATTTATGATCTTATAATACTCACAGATTTTAATACTGAGTATAAATGGTTTCTAGGAACATCGAGAACTATATGGTATTCTGACAATGTAGTCTGTTTTCCTCTGATTTTTGTAGAGAGTTTAATTTCCCAAAAGATGTCTTTATAACTTGTAGTGTTTGGAAATTTGAATAGTTTGATTTTCCAATTCCTCTTTTCTCCCTCAGTCAAAAAGTCTTTCATACGAACTATTGCTAAAATAAAAGGAACAATTTCAGTTATTTTCATGATTTTTTTGCAGTGATTTAATAATTATTTTATTCTCAATATCCGTCTAAGTTTCAGCAATGTGTAAAGATAACTAATCTTTAAACCTTTGGTGGGAACATCTGCCTCTCAGGCAGCTATGGTTTCTTTATTCAACGCTGCTCCCCCCCACCCTTCGACCTTGGGTACTGTGAGTCTACACATGCCTCAGTCAATATCTTGTCTTCACAGTGGAAGGGTGATTGGCGTCGCCAGCCTTCTTCGGTTCAGGTAAAAATTAGATCAATCGGGGCAAAAATTAAAAATGCCAACCCAATCACTTGTTCGACTAACTAAATGCCTCTACAAAACGAACCGTAATATAATCTGAGATAATTGGTTCTGTTAAATAGAAGCTGGTCAATAATTAAGGAGAAATGGTTGTGGCTACTACCATGAAATGTAATAAACCACAAATACCCCCTGAATATCTAGCTAGGAATATCTGAGAAAGAGATATTCCATCTATATCTGCCTTCCAGGTAGCTGTTCCCACTAAGCGGAAAAAGAATCAGGTTCCCACCGAAGGATTAAACTAGTGTTTCCCAACCTTTTTCGAGTCGCAACCCCCCTTCAATGGTTTCCACGCATCATGCGACCCGTCTCACCCTCCATATATTCATTAAAAGGTCTCTTAAAACATAAAGAAAAATACTAAAATTAATTTTCCATAATTTAAATTTTAACTAAATGTTTAATTAAAAAAATGAAATTTGTATGAAATGGAGAAACACATTCATCCCTCAGACAATGGAGTGTAAAAGCAAGAAACAGAACAGAACCGTAAAAAACAAAAAACAAATTTCAGGTAGTCTCTTCTAACGAAACTACCGCGGGTTATTAACGTAGGATTACTTATCGTTGCTTATCTCTTTTGCATGTATATATGCATGCATGTGTTATGTATATATGTATCTCTCTCTCTCTCTCTCTCTCTCTCCATATATATATATATATATACATATTGTATGTCAAAATTTTGACGCATTTTGGTACTTTTCTGTTTAACTGTTTACTGCTTGTCCAAGCGATACAGACTGGGTTTGGCGAGCTGGCAAAATAATAACTCGTGACGCTGGACATCTGAAATTTCGTTTTCTTGGGGACCGTTATGGAGGAACGTCATCCTACGTTGAAATCGTGTACCTCCGTATTGATTCATCATTATTGAACAACAAAAATAGAAAAGCTCATACCTAAATAAAATTGCTTTATTCCGTTCGGGAAACTACTATAATTTCAAAGTGACAGCACAGACTGACGAAAGACTAACTGACGTGTAGAATCTGTGTACTGGCCGTAGTAAGAAAACACTATTTTAATTTACCACCCAATAAAGGGGGTAGATTTCTGAAGAACTACATAGGTTTGCTCTTTGAATGAGACTTTTATCTTTAAAAAAATAACTGTCTTACAGCTTCATGGTAAATAAATACATATAATTTTTTTCAGTGAAATTCGTTAAAAAATTATTTAAATTGGATGAGATCGCGTGGCAACCCCCTTGAGGGTCACAACCCACAGGTTGGGAACATCTGCTTTAAACTAACAATTCGAATTCAGAGTGGGGTTCATAGAAAATTTAAACTGAATGAAGAAATTTTCCTAATATATCACTTAATATGTAATAAATCACATAAAAGTGATATTCCTAAAATAGCAATATCTGCCTTCTATCTACATCTTGTATTAAATTTTTTCCCAACTAAAAAAGGCAGTCTCTGAAGAATAATTTGTTATGAATTTATAATCCGTCAATAAATTCATTTATAATGGCATTTATAATCCGTCAACTTTGTAAATAGGGTTCATTCTTCTCATGACATCTGATATTTCCTTAGAATGAATTTATAGAATAGATTATTTCTTAATACTACAGTCACGGTCACAATAGTTATATAATCTCCAATACATATTTTCACGAAGGACTGATGAGGATCATGATATCAGATCTCTAGAAGGTTCAGAGATTGTTCAGCCTGAACTGACATACATTTGGTTGTTATTTTAACTTCACTTAAATCAACCCTCCTTTCCGGAAATAATACATAAATAAATATGTCAAGTTCACTGACGAAGTTCATCCTGTTAACCTGGCAATATCCCAAATCCATCGTTTAAAGGCATTATTTTTTTCTTTTCCATGTCGTGAAAAATATTAAGAATGATGGATTTAGTTATGAAAAGAATATTACTGTAAGGTTGGTTATTTGAATAATTTTTAATTACTTCCTGTACTCATCAACAGGCAAACGATAATTTATGGGATAAACTTTCTGTTACGATTTTTTTTAAACCATTGCTCTTTGAAAAAATAAGTCATAGTATTTAGAAAGAAAAGAATGCTAGATTTTCCCACTTAGCGTTTGAACGTAGCGTTTGTGTAACGTTAGTTCAGAGCTCTATCTCTATAAAAGCTGATCTCCCCCCCCCCCCCTATGGGCAGCATAAGCACGAACTTATGTATTCAACAGTTCAAAGAAATTTATAAATCCTTCCGTTATTCTCAGGGGCGTCTCGATGTAGGGTCCAAGAATTTAGGGCCCCAGACCTTAGATAGAGCTAATTTAATTATTTATTTTTTTTCTCTTTCGTGGCACCATTTCAAAGCAAGAACTACTGTTGTGTATGATAATCACAGTTAAGGCTTTTAAAGCTGCTGTTTGCTAACCCTGTTGGATTCGCTCACCTCAATGTCAACCTATGGAGTAAATTTGTCTACTATTTACAGCTACATAAATGCTGATAATCCAATAAAAATGGTATTTTCAGATAGCCCGAACTTTTCTGCACTTTGCAACAGGATTCATTTTGTAATTTTCGTCCACCAAAGGAATTTATGAGCGTTTAAATCATACTATTCCAGATTTTTTTCCCAAATAATTTGAATTTAAAAATATTATTTGCATTAAAAAAACGGAAAAATGCCCCAAGGTGTTAAATTTCTTAAGATTGTTTTTAAAACGATTTTTTAAAAACAATCTTAAAATTCGACTCGGCAATACTTGGACACATTTTCTCCATAGGTTAACCTTGAGATGAACGAATCCAAAAGGGATAGTAAACAGAAGCCTTAAGCACCATGTTGTACATCGTAACATCTTGGGAAATAATACCAAGAGAAAACTTTTTTTTTTTTGTGTGTGGGTATATTATTTCATCCTGTACAAATTAATAAAAAGCCTCTTACCTTCGTCTTCCTCGTACACCAAAAAGAACTCTCGCCAGCCCCATATCTCCAACAGGCGAATAAAAGCGTTGTTCAGTACAGCTGGATGAGGATACAAATTCACGGACAGTTGATCTCTTTTCAGTTTGTACTCCCACCGGGAATTGATGTGAGGAACTTCGAGGTCATCACAGATGGATTGGACGTGCATGCTGGTCAGTTCGGACTGGGGCCCAAAAATAGCCGTGACGCCATTCTGCAGGAGACCACATGCTGTTTGGGAAGGGGGGGGGGGAATTTAGAAACGTGATAAACAGAGCGAAATTCAGACTATTTATTGGTACTTTGCCAATGCTGAGGAGAAACGAGAACATTGACTGCTGAAAGAGAGAAGTCACTATCCCCCAGCATCAAAAGAATTTCAAATCAAAGTAATTTCGTTTTGACATTTTGCTATGATATACGGAACACTAATGAGAGAAAATATAAACATAAAAGTAATAGTATAGTAAATAAATACACCATGCGGACGGTACAGACAGTTTAAAAAGCTTTTGGTTTCTGTGATGAGTCAAAAGAATGTTTAATCACCCGAAAAATGAAATAATTCTTCAAATGCTTTTACTTTCCAGGAAATTTCAATATATAATTGGACTGGTAATAAATTTTTAATAGAGCAAAAAGTACAAACCTGTTTATGATACTCGAAAACGATTTTGAATTTCTTTGAAGGTTTCCATCCGAAAATTTCGGCTAAACTGCGATGGTTCAGCATGAGTTCATTCTCAAAACGATTTGTACATAACAAAATGAATTTTTCAGGTCCATTTAAAAAATAAATTGACGATACTACGACGACTGAATAAAAAATATTTATACTATCAATAAATATGTTTTATTCAGTCTGATTACGCCATTTCCCGAGAGTGCACTTTAAATATACAAACTAGTTTTTTGTTAAATAATTCTTAATGGTGCTATTCTATTCTTGTTTCTACCATGCATTTCTTAAAATCAAACAAACCTGGAAAAGAAATTTTAGGAAAGTCCGAATTTCCCGAATGAAAAGGAATTTAAGTGCATGCTTCAAGTATTACTAAATTTTTAAAATTGAAACCTTATTTCAGATTCCTGAGAAATTGAAAAATATTTTATGTTTAAAATACTGCTAAGAGGAATTTGTATAACAATTTATTAATCATTTAAATATATTATTATACTATGATTTTTTATTTCAGGAGAAAGAAATCAAACAAAATTCAAGTATAAAATGTATTACGTTTCAAGTCTACTACAGAAATGTAAACACATTCCTCTGTAAAATGTTATCAAATTTTTAGTTCAGAAAATTTCTAATTATAAAGTGTCATAATACTTTTGTATGTAATTAATGAAAGATTATTTAATTACTTTTACTTTGATTTATTAAGTAAGCTTTGTATTTCCTATTTTTCTGAAGATTAAAACGCAAACATGTTATTAAAAAGCTTACTGCTCCAATATTTAAAGTTGGTATATTCATAGTTTATAATTAATAACTCTCAAAGGTTAATCTCCAGATAACGTGAATAATGAAGCATAAATCTATGGTACTTAAGTCAAAAAAGGGGATTTTTAGATATTTGTTAGTATTGATAAAAAAACAAACAAAAATCGTTTGACTTATACAATTTTGTATACAAAAGTATATTTCTTTGTAGAAAGACTCAAATCGAAATTATATTTCTGCGATTGGTTAAAAGCCAATAACTTGGTATATTTAAATCACCGTTTTTGACTTAAGCCCTGTATACCGGGCACCATAGAAATATTACTCTACAGCAAGTCCATATGAACACGTTATTTTGAAACCGATGCTGTTATCCAGCATCTTATACAGACAATAGTAACAATGCAACGACTGAATTTTTTTACATATGCTCGTAGTTTTAGGCATCGTTTATGCTTCTCCAAATCCTGTAGTTGTTGGTCATTCTTATCGCTCTCTTGAACTATTTTAGAACTATATACGTCAGTGATTCCTAAACGGTGGTGAGAGAACTAGAGAAGTGGTCCGTGAGGTCAGGAGTGATTAAAAAATTTTTTTTAAAAAGATGATTCCATTATTTCAAAACGACCGCGAATTTAAACAATTTTTTAAAACGGGGATCAAAGATTTTTTTTTTAGTTCCCAATTTTTTTTTTCAAAATCTAAAAATTCCTACATTTCGTCCGCTTTCTGATGTTCTGAGTACGACAAAATCCTTCTTCTGCTAAAAAAAATTTAATATACTTTTGGCGTGGACTCGCAGCGCCACAGTCATTTCGTAGCAACACAAAAATTTTACAGGTAGTAAAGCAAAAGCTAGCTGAAAAATCTCGTTATTTTTTAAGTTTTTGGTAGGATTTTATGCTTGCAATTAAGTTTTCTTTTACATTAAATTTGTCATTGCTATTAAGTTTATTTGTAACTTTTTATTAAAGTTGTTTATCACAGATGGTTTGTTTGGGAGAGGTTTTTTTTTTGACAAGTGGTCCCTGACCAACAAAAGGTTGGGAACCACTGATCTACGGCATATCCGCATAGTCGTTGTTTTTGTATGACTCGCTAGCAGTATAAAGGCAATCAGCTAAGATGTTGTACCCTCCAGTTTGCATTTATAAGGAACAGTCAAACCCTCATTTGCTTTTTAAAACAAAGAGATGACATAAAAATAGATTTTGTTGTGCAGAGAAATCAATGGAAATGTTAGAAGATCTTAAAGATCTTACAGGAGTTATCCAAATGCTAGAAAAATACTATTTGCTTAAAAAAATTGACTAAATTTATTAAAGCGAATTTGTCAGATTTTTCACATAACTGTTATCTGATTGAAAAATACTCGAAACTTTCTGATCATCTAAGAGGTTGCAGAATTCCGTCTCATCTTCAGCTATGACAGCCTTGATAGCCACTTACGCTGCATAAAAGTTGTATCGTAACTGGTTTGTTAGATTCGTAACTCTGGACAGGAAATCCTTAGCTTCTGATCTTATCCAGGTCCGATCATACACTAGGATGCTAAAATACGGAAGCTTTTAGAAAGCATAGACAAGTGAATGACTCGATAAATTTTCGATGTTTGACCTAAATTAAAAAAAAAACATTTAAAAAGGGATTGTATTTGACGCAGCAAAAAAATAATAAAAAATACCCCTTTACTTAAAGAAATGTTACCTAGAAATCTTTTTTCACAGAAAATTTGATTTCTAGTTTTGTCGTGATTGCAAATTTTCACGTAACTTACAATACGAGAAAAATCTATTTCTACAAATAATTGAAAATAGATAAAAATATTTTATTAAGATGAGCCTGATAAATGGAAAATAAATACCGTGAAATTCTATGAATGAACAGAGGCTTTATAAAAATCATAAAGAATGAAAAGCTGTCTTCCTTTTCAGACTTCTTATTTTGTCTGAACCACGTGATTCAATGCTCCGAAGTGCGGCAGTCACTGACTCAGACGTGTCAATCCCTTTAAACCTCAGTTACCTTGAAAATCTCCGTTTTTTGAAAGGCTTTTGAAAGCATTTAAAAACATAAACACGGCTAACTTTCTTTTTACTTCCTTGAAAAGAATAAAGTTTTGGCTTCTCTAAACCGGTAGCAGTATTTTTAGTGTTCGAAGCAGAGAAACTCGGGGAACTACGTCAGTCCTAAGAATTTTTTCGCTACTGCAGGAGGCATCTATTTTTATCCCCGGAATGACACTTCACGAGATCTAAACTTCGCATTGTGCTAGAAAGCAACGTGTGAATAAACATATGAGCGATATTTATGTATCCATAAACAATTTAGGAAATGGAACAGCAAAACGTTTTCTCCAAACAGAAGAGATTTTAACACATGTTCATAGTTAAGGATTGGGGTAATATTCAAATTACAAGTATAATTACATTCACGTGGAGAACTGGCCGCAAATAAGAGCATTTAAATTTATCAGTATCGCATTCTTGCTTTCAGAATTATGCATATTAATAATATGCCTGCTTTGCTCCTTGTTAATGATACTGAAATCCTTTAACAGCCTATGAGTTAATAAAATGTCTCATTCCAAATAGCTAGGTTTATATGCTGGGTCACTCTTATTCCAACTCTTGAAATACTTTTAGCAAGCAAAATGAGTAAACATAATACTTTTTGAAATCAATTTTTGGAAAAATATGCATTTTTGGCACTAAGTAAAAATTTAGCAATTAAGGATGTATTACATTCATGTGGGGAATTGTGCGCAAATAAGAGCATTTAAATTTATCAGCATCGCGTTTGTGCTTTCAAAATTTATGCACATTAAAATGTTGTCTGATTTACTCCTTGTTAATGATACTGAAATCCTTTAACAGCCTATGAGTTAATAAAATGTCATATTCCAAATATATAGGCTGATATGCTGGGTCACTCTTATGACTCCTCTTAAAATACTTTTAACAGTTAAAATGCTTAAACATAACACTCTTTAAAATAAATTTTTGGAAAGATATATCTCTAAGGCGGTAAGTTCAAATTTAGCAAATTAAGGATCTGTCACTCATTCATCTATCTGTCAGTTTATTTTTCTTGAAGTAGATGAAATGCATTAATAAGAGTAAATGTAAGTGTTATTTTATGGTGAAAATAAGAAGTTGTCTAAATATAGTAGCTATGTGTCCACATTGCTGTCTCTGTTCTCTAAGACAATTTTAAGATTTATAAGACGGCACTTTAAAATAAACAAAAAAAAAATAAAGCTGCACTTTGCACACTTGTTTTTGTGAGGTTATTAAGACACGTTTGAGTATTTTTTATGATTATGATTTATGTACTCATGAAAAATACTGAAATTCTCTGTCATAGAATCATAAATCATTCTTTCAGTATGAAAAATGTAGGTCCACTTAAATTCGTTTTTTAGGCGATGCTCATGTAGGGTTATGCTTATTAACAGTAAGACGTTTCTTTAGAGTTGCCATAAAATGCTAAAAATACAGAAAACTACACTTAATAATAGGTACTGCAATATTCATAGAATAGTAGCATTAATGAAGC
The DNA here is from genome assembly GCA_907164885.2 of Dolomedes plantarius. Classification (NCBI taxonomy): domain Eukaryota; kingdom Metazoa; phylum Arthropoda; class Arachnida; order Araneae; family Dolomedidae; genus Dolomedes; species Dolomedes plantarius. Next base: position 122,925,504 of record OU015493.1, on the reverse strand, counting down.
TAATGTTAAAGGTCTGAAGACGTTTTTATACGAATCTCACGTATGTTACCACTTGGTATATCCGCCTTTGTTAAGAGATGTTTTTCACGGCATAGTCCTGTAAACTGCATTTCATACATCTCTACTGTAAGTACGGTTTATGTAAATATTCGCATTTTACAGTTTATATCGTATCAGGTTGTGGTATTCCATTTTGTGAAATATAATATCCTAGACAGGTATCAACCTGCCTAAGATATGATATTTCTCAAAACGAAATCATTCATTGAATATCTTTATGGCGAAAACGGTGATTGATTACTAAAAGAAATATTGTAATTAAGACATTTTCTTGAATAAAAAAATACACTCATTGAGCTCCATGAATTCAGGAGCATAATATTTTCATGGGGAAAAAAAGAAACGTTAAGCTATTAGGCCTTGTCATTAGAAGTTGAAACGCACCGGTGACAACGTACCGATCTTGGGTGCAATGGATATTCAAATTTATTCCCGAAATTCCTAGTGGCATGTGTATTAAAGTAAACTAAGGCCATTAGCTGTCTGTTGAATTTCAGAGAAAGAGGACTTCGGGGATTTTGATAGAGATGTAACTGTTGGCGCGAGACTAGCCGGTTTATAAAGAATTCTTCTCATTAGTCGAGGAACAGTCTATACGGTTGTCATCATGGCAGTCGACAAGAAAATCAACATCAGTGAAATTTAAAAGGGGATGAAAGAGCTAACTGACAGAGAGGGACGTTCGAGCGTCAGTGTTATGCACCAAGAAAAAAGATGGCATCAGAGCAACTACGTGAAGGTTATACCACCGGTCGGGAAAAATCATTAGAACACAAACATAGCATAGAGAGCTACACTAAATTGGATTTCACCTTCGGGTTGCTTACGTGAGAGTTCGTTTCCATCAACGCAAATCGTAGCATCTAATGGTGCAAAGATCAGATTAAACTGCAGAGGGCACAGAGATCTTAAGTGGTCCAATAAAGCCCTGGTTTCACTTTTATTTTCTTTGATAAGAGAATAAGGCTGTTGTCCCAGGGGAGTGGGACAACAGCCTGGGAAAACTTAGAATTCCAAAATTTTGTTTTCACTTGTTGGGTTGGTGGGATATGTTGCACCTTATCTTGTCATAAAAGATGGTCTTTATCTTAAGTTGACACCTTTTGCTCCTACGTAGCCAGCTATATTTTTATTGGATAGTGCTTGAGCAAATTAGCCATCCAGAAGCACACCTTGAAGCATCAGCGTCAAAGGCTTAAAGTTCCTGGACACTCCTTACCGGTTTAAGTACCAGTAGCATTATTAACAATTTTTAAGTAAAAAATAATTTTAGACTCAATTTTAATATTTTTTAAAGCACATTCCTTTTACAAGATTTCATAGTCATTTCGGATTCTGTACGTAGTTTTTGTAATAAAGTGCGTCTGGCGAAAGTTTAACGTTTTAAAATATTTACAAGTAAGGCTGAAAGAGTACATGTAAACTATAAAGCCTAAATACCAATGAAGGAATATCAAACAGTTTAAATACTTATCTTTCATCTATACTTGATAAAATAATGGGAGAAGTATTCAACAAAATGAATCTTTACCTTTCTTTGCGGTGATAAGGTAAACCAAGCAAAGTGACTAATATTTGAATACTTCGTATTCAGATTTCCCGATGTTAAACATTGATAATTCTAATTTATTAGAATTATAAATGTTAAACATTGATAATTCTAATAAAATGTAACAAGAAAACTCTATTGCTTTAAATACTTGGAGATACTTTGATAAGTAAAAGGCAATCTTACACTGTTGTGTAGCTTTAAAGCTGTCTTCCGAATATAGTCTCTCCACTGAAGCTATAACTCTGGAATTTTTTAATAGTATTTCATCTGTATTGAGCCAGTCTACAGCAATCCTGAATGCCAAATCTATCTCATCATCATCAGCATCAAACAAACCACCTAAAATATTGAAAACGAATATTTAGAAATATTTAATTTTAAGTTAACAAACAAGGCAAAAAAATCATCAAGGTACTATGTAATAAACAATTAGAATATTTAACGTTTTTACAAATACGTAACCAAACAAAATAACTACTATACTATGCCTTCTAATTCAAAGTATTATGTAAACTAGTTCGCAGAAAATCTTGTATATTCAGTTTAGTTCAATGATAAACTTATTATAAATCCTCTCTATGTGAGAAATTTCAACTATTGGGAAGAAGTACTACACACACCAATGGGGGAAGCAATAATTCAATCGCGGGAGTTTTGATTCCTACTGTAAGTGAAATATTGATCTATGGCATTTATATTTCTCCTCATTCTTTTCAATAGAGTCCTCATTTATGCAAAACAGGTGTTAACTTTAATAATAAATTGGTACACCGGACGACCGTGTTAAAAATGCAATAGCAATAAAGTTAATGGATTGTGGGGAAAATTATCTGTGTTCGACCAACTACCGGAATATAATATCGTGCATGGCAAAAGTTATTTTCCTAAAAGGACAAAAATAATTTTCTACTAATTTATTTATCTAAAGATAATCTGCATTCGGTAGTGAGATGCAGTCTATGTTTGAAGACGCTTAAGAAAGTGTGCTTGAAAGAAATGGGTCAAAATTAAGGAGTATTAAAGAAGAATTTTGAAATTACTTATATGCCACATAGGAGTGGAAAATTAAAAAAACAAACAAACTAGGAAACAAATTTCAAAAGAAAATTTTAAAAAAAATATGAAAATCCGAAACATTTATGGGAAATTAGTTTTTATAGGTTAATAACCATGTGACTGATATGCTCTGCTTTTTACATTAAGTTGTATTACTGAGATGAGAGATCCATAAGTACGATTTCAAATTACAGTAGTAAATTATTGCTGTTTGTCTTCATAGTTATAAAACTGCGGTCATTTAAAAATTAATTATCTGCGTCTTAAATATACAGCTTCGTTTATTTTACTGTATTAAGAAACTGCGTTTTAATGTTGTTTATTGCATTTTTATGCATAAAATTCCAGCTGTGAAATCATCACTATACGACTGTAAAATTTTCAGCCTAAAATTTTAGGGTTAAACATTTTACTTAAAAAAATTAAATTTTGTTTTCATTGTAGATCAGATTTTGTTTTCATTGTAATGACAGTAAAACATCCAATATTTTGAGAATATTAAAGAAAAATCAACATCATGACGTTATTTCAGATTTTTACGGTAAACGTAAGTTCATTTTACTTCATTTCAAAACTAAAATACTCAATATTACAAGGATATATATATCAGTTTTGTTTAAAGTTAATACACAAACAACTATGTCATTCTTTTCAACATCATATTTCATTAAATCAAAACAAACATTTCAGCAGTATGTTCTTAGTGACTTTTTTCTGTTTTTCTCTCTCGTAATCGTTACTTATCTAAATATTGTAATAAATGGGAAAATTTTTCACTTTATCTCAGTTACGCATGCACATAAAAATATTTTAACTTATCTCAAAACAGCTTATTTTGGAATAAGTAGGAATTCCACATGTAGAGTCATTCTAGTAACTACCAAGGATTTTCTTTAGTGTTTGCACAAGCCTTATTGTTTTTTCAAAGAATTCAGAAACATTTTGAATAAATTTAATTTGTATTAAAATATACTGTTTAAAATCCACGAAAAAGTTTTTTATTCAGAGTAAATGGTGAAGCAAAAGGTTTTATCAAGAAAATTTGCATTGGATTAAAAAACAGTTTCTATTCCCTCCTTTTGATTTGAACCACTTGTTTTGAAAATTCCTAGAATCTACTTGAAGTTTCGAAAGTCCAGAATCAGTGGACATTTATATTTCATTAAATGCATAATTTAACTTTGTGGAAAAAGCAGAAACATGCTTTCCTGTTTACAGAAAACAGTTACTTTGGTATGTGCAGCATCAGCGGTGTACTCACATTAAGTGTTTTCCAGTAAATCTGGACCACGATAAATAAAGAGCGAAAAAAAACTCTGCACACAGAAAGTTAATTTTCAAAGTTGACAAAATTTCCAAATTTTTTCAACTTTGTTGAAACCAAACTAAAATTTTTACCTAAAATTTTTGTTAATATTTATTACATTTTAACTACTTTTGATTTTTCTTAAAATTTGGTAGGTTTGTCCTTTGATGCCAAATAAGATGGATTTCATTCCAGCCCCGGTCATGGTTCCTTTTTTAATATGAGAATTTATTTAATTAACCTCATTTGTGCTTTATATTTTTAAAAATCTTATTGGACCTTAAAATACTAACTCGTCTTCCATCCTTGGCTACATATTAACAGGATTAATATAGAAGAGTCTGATAGCAAAATTTCTCAAGTACATAAAATAAAAATAGTTCAAAAATTAAAAACCGTGAATAAGCCCAAAAAGGGAGATTTTTTTAATAGTTGAAACTAATGACAGATAGCTAAAAAAATAACTGATAAAATAGATAACTAACACATATTAAGAAAAACTGTAAAATCCTTACACAAAGAGACAAATAAGAGTAAATGTTTAAAAGAAGGATAAAAAAGCATTTTGATGTTTTCGAGAAAAAAAAAACTGATCCTTAAATATCTTTTCTGTGAGTAGAAACAGACACAAGTGTATGTACAATAAAATTTATTAAGCAAAAAAATAAGAGATAAAGTATGCAAATTTAAAATATGTTGAAGTAGAAATTTAAAAAAATTTACAGAGTAAATTAGTTATATTAAAACGAATTTAAAGAGCAGTGAAATACTATAATCTCCCATCAACCGCGGGGGTTGCATTCCTAAAGCAATGACATAGGAGGAAAAAATATCAACAAGCGGCAATTAGAATACATAATTAGAGGGAGAAAGGAGCTCATACTTAAAAGCAGGGCTATAAAATATTCTTTTTTATTACATATATTTAACTTAAGAATTAAAAAGGGCATGGTATTGCTTATGGAAAAAGTGTCAGAAATATGGAATATGATTCCTAAAATTGCGCTCTTCAGTGGATTCTTTTCCTCTGTTGCAGCACGCTATTTAATTAAACAAGTTTTTTTTTTAATTTTTACTGAACACAGATGTGAGTCTTCTTCAATTGGAGTATTCACCGACATTATATCTCTTAACAGGGTCCTGGGGATTTTCAAGCATTTCTTTAAATAAGTTATTCTCTATAAATAATATATTTATATTATTTATAACTTGAATTCTCTTAAGTGGTTATGTATAATAAGAATAAGTAAGTTTTGGTAGGACTTCATAACTATCTTGTTTTTATTTGAAATCCACTGACAAGATTATGATTAACTTAAGTTTGGAGATATTTTTCTGGTTTCTGATTTTTTAATGCGTAAAGTAATCGATGAAATGTGTGCTGCCAAAAAATAAAGATGCTTGAGAAAAAAAATGCGTTTGAGAGATATTTTTTCAAAAATTTAGGCAATTACTCCCCTTTTTTCACATTGATATATGCTGTTTTCGATAGTTATTGGGAAGTAATATATTTTTTTAATGATCTCAGAAACTACCATAATAAAAAAACTGCATTGTGCCGAATTCAGTGTATAAGCTTACAAAGACATTTTGTTTTGTCTATTGAAACTTATTTGTATTGATGTGCTCATAATACACGCTGATATATACTAATGAGACAAAAGTGACTGATTAAAATCATATTTATCAGAAAAATGTAAAATAGGTCATTTCCATATTCCTTGATTTATCGATGAAATTTCAATATTAAATAAGATGTAAGAATTAAGTCACCGATTAACAACAACAAAAAAAGTGACCAAACAAAAACAAAAAACCTAACAAAGTAATGTGAAATGATGTGATACCAGTGCTCTTTATTGTAATGTTGCCATAATGAGGATTTAAAACTGTTTTTAAAAATTGCAGTAGCTGCTAGAAATAACTAAGATCGGAAATATTAACCTGATTTCAGCGGGTATGGTTGTCAAAATATGAAAAAAAATATTTCTTTTGTGCACAATTTCTAAACAAAACGATTGAAAATATCAAATGATATCTTCTGAAAAGTAATTTGCCATTGCATGTCTACAGTGGTACTAATAACAGGCAATTTTGGTAACGTACGCAACAACAACAAAAAAATGGCCTCGGGTCATCCGAAATCCAAAGCAAAGAAACACGAAAGGAACATAAACTGAGTAATGACGTCCGCTATGAAATACAGCGAAAGGGCCGCTCACCGACATGAATCCTGGTGGGTAGGGCCGAGCACAGCGCTGCCAGAGCCGCGAGACTCGTAATCCACCTCAAAGCCTTCATCTTCTGCTCTATTTTGGGGCCATCGGTGACGGCTGGCTGAGAACTGAGCTCAGGTTTGGTAGACGGGTCTTCCTGTCTCGACTGCCGGGGAACTTACCTCCAACTGCGATTCTTTCGAGAGGACGAAGCTGCTTCTCGGGATTTGTTTTTGTTTAGCGCTGACGTTAGAGGGTGGGAGGGATCCGCATCGGCCCGAAAAGCCCGGTTTTATTTAAATCAGCATCGAGAGGTGAATGACAAATGTGAACGCTGTCGACATGCGCGGGTTTTGCCGATTTGTCTCGCGCGCTCTGTAGGTGCCAGACATTTCATCAGTTACGTGACAATCAATTTCGCTGCATTCATCCGTGGTATGAGGATGTCTCAGCTCATTCAGTTTATATATATATATATATATATATATATATATATATATATATATATATATATGTGTGTGTGTGTGTGTGTTGGTTGGTTGTAAATCTGGGGAAATTTAAGATTATATGACAGTGCAAGTAAACGTTACAAATGCACGTCCCTAAATAAGATATTATCTTACTCTAAACCAAAGTATTGTATATTGTATTGTTCTGAGTTGTAGCAGAAATTCCCTCCCATTTACTTCACATCGGCACAACTCTACATCCACCCTAATGCGAACAGAACATGAAGTAAAATTTCAACGAATTACAATAAAGTACCACTCCTATATTTACTATAGAGCACTCCCACTTCCAATTAGATAAACTTCAAGCCATGTCGTGTGTGTGTGTGTGTGTGTGTGTGTGTGCGTGCGTGCGTGCGTGCATGTGTGTGTGTGTGTGTGTGTGTGTGTGTGTGTGTGTGTGTGTGTGTGTGTGTGGCTTGGTGCACAAGAAGTGCCTACGTCAATTTTTTTCAAAAATTACTTTGTTATGTCTCTTTAAAAAAAAATTCTATTTTCAATATAAGAAGTACCGAAGTCTGTACAATGGTTTAGGAAACACTTTTAAACCACCGGACTGACACACACATACATATCTGCATATACATATATATATATATATATATATATATACATATATATATATATATATATATATTTATATATATATATATATATATATATGTCTGTCCGGTGACAAGATGTGCCTAAGTCATATTTTTTGAAAAAAATGACTTAGTCACATCTTGTACCAAGCCACACACACACACATATTGTATATATATATTTCTATATATATATATATATATATATATATATATATATATATATATATATATATATATAAGGAATCAAATGTTTGTTTAGGTTTTGATGCCACTCAAATGCTCATTTTTTTAATGCATGAGTTATTAGCATTTGATTAAAAAATTGCCTGATCCAGTCTCTCTGTTTTTAAAAGATCGAACGTTGGTTATAACTTTTCCATATCAGGTGCAATACTTTCATAACACTGTTTCGAAATCCATAAAAATCTTTCATCTCACTTTTCTCTTTAATTGACGCAGCGGAAATTATATGAGAGATTTTAAGTATTTCTTTACACTAGAATTGCTAAAAAATAAATTAACATTTTGCTCTTATGTACGCCGATTAATCGTAACGTCATAGGAAACTTTAAAAAATGTCGATATTTCGTTGAGTTTAGACTCTAATTTTAAGTGTACTGCATAGAAAAGTACATAATCACGCAAGACTTATCAAGTCAGAGTGAGGTTTTGTCAAAATATAAAATTTAAGCGGCATTTGCTGGACACCCAGATTATAGAGAGTACAAACTTCCGGCTATGGTTGGCGTATAGTTTATCATGAATAGCAGGGTAAGATGAGTAGTTAACATACATTTGTGCCATATTTATGTCAAAATCTTTCAAAATGAAAAAGGGTCTATTGAAGTGCGATTGAAAATTGCATCTCACTAGAATTTTGGCGAAAAATTTGCAAAATATTTGTATTTCTATGATCATTCAAAATATTTATCGTTTTGTTATAAGCAGTTCAATTTTAATTTACCAAAAATTTATTTTTCTTAAGGTCTATAAAAAGGTTGAACTATTCATCCTCACATATTAACCACATTAATAAAAAAATTGCTAACTATTTTATCATAAATTTCCGTATAACTTTTTTTTCAGTTTCTACGCATTATGACTTGATATGAATGTACTCAATGAAATACATTCAGCATTTTTTTCTCCTCAGCGTCACGGAATGACCTTCACAAGTCAAGCTACTGTATACTTTACTTGAAACAGTGGTTAAGAAATGGATGAAAGTTTTCTTGGCCCATTTCCCAATGACGCCTTTATAGACCATCTTGGCAAAGAATAATATGTTAAATATTTTTTGCAACGCTACGCAAAAAAAAACTGAATGTTCATGACCTTAGTTCACAATCTGGGGAAATTTACGATTATATGACAGTGCAAGTAAACGTTACAAATGCACGTCCCTAAATAAGATATTATCTTACTCTAAACCAAAGTATTGTATTGTTCTGCGTTGTACTAGAAATTCCCTCCCATTTACTTCACATTGGCACAACTCTACATCCACCCCAATGAGAACAGATCATGAAGTAAAATTTCAACGAATTACAGTAAAGTACCACTCATATATTCTCTATAGAGCACTCCCACTTGTAATTAGATAAACTTCAAGCCATGTCGGGTTCGTATTTGGGTTAACGTAGAATTTGCAAGAGGGTCACTCCAAGTTCTTCCTATGAGTATGTATAAAAAATAAATTACTGCTCCAGATAAACTTGGTGGAATGGAGCATCATGTTGTCTCCCAAGAAGAAAAACGTTCGGTTGCTACGGCTGCTATTAATTAAACATGACCAGAAAGCATTCAGCAGAGTAGTTGATTTATACACCTTTGTTGATATTCTCCAAGACTTACAATAGAGAGAAAAACTGATAACCCGTAGTTAGTTACACACGAACAAGAAAGGAACCCCAAGAGCTTTATCATACAGTTGATGCATCAGTGTAAACAACTTTAAGCACAAAAAATGAACTCAATAGATGACTTAGAAGACGAACACCAGAATGTAAAATTTTTGTGCAAAATAGTAACATTAGTTCTTCTTTAAGTACAACAATGTAAATTCCGTACTTACAGGAGATTCATTCATTGGTGGTTTCGTATTAAAGGATGATTTCTTCCTTTATTCTTTATTTATCTACTCATTTTTGTGAATATGAGAAAGTTCTGAGGGATGGATTTCACAGAATGATGCTTCCCCATATCACCGGGAGGGTGTAGTTACCAGGATAATTGCTTCGAGAGTCACGGGTTTAATTTCAGCTAGGGCCAAATGGCCATTTAAGTTGCGCTAGACCGTTTGAAAGAAAAGTGGTGGGTTGTTAGGAAGCATAGAACAAATATCCAGTGAAGAAAAATAAAAACATGGGGGAAAAAAACTAATAAGAGTGTTAAAGACCCTATCTTATTCGTGGTATAAAGCCCATATCCATTCCCATAAGCTTTGGCCGCAACAGAAAGATGGTGGGGTGTAAGAAATAGTATTAACAATATGAGAGATTCTTTCATCGCTTGGGTCTGGTGATTACGCAGGCTGGCTTTGCAGTCCAGAGGCACGAGTTCAATACCTACACCTGAAAGACGGACGTGTCACACTCATTTGATATCCCTGAAAGTTTAATTTTTGTATTTAAGGTGTGTGTGTGTGTGTGTGTGAAAGAGAGGGAGAGAGATTAATAAAAAAAATTTGGAAATTAGGAGCTCTTTGTAAAAGGTGATGAACACATGGTTCACATCTGTCCATTGACATAAAAAGCTACGAGGCAAGTGTAAGCCTAAAAACTCTAAAGCTTTGACCAAAGATTTTAAAGATGGGAATTTTATATACCTGAATAATTGACCCATATAAACAAAATAACAAAAGTAAACTATCAAGGTTAAATCTAAATTAAAGTAAAAAAGGTTGAAAAAAATGCTTTAAAAATTAAGAAAAATTGAAAATAATTTTTAAAAATGTTAATATAAAAAGCCAAGTTTATCAGAGTGATACAAAAAGAAAATTAAAAGGAGAATCCATGAAAAGGATTGAGAAACTTGAAATATTAAAAAGTCAGGTTTAAATACGCTTAAATCCAATTTCACACCACACTTTTTACTAGTTTTTCCTAGATTTCTGTTTGGGTGTTTCGAAAATAATATTAGTGTACTGTGCAAAGTTTCTTGAATGATGCAAAAATTCTTGAATGACAGTTTTTGAATGACCGTTGACAATGAAGAGGTTGAAATAAATGCGTTATTATTTAACGCATACATTATTTAAAACTTTGCATTTTGGAGTGTTCTTATATCGCAACAAATTGTAAATTTTATACTAGTTATTTTAACTACGTGTTTTGCTTGTAAGTCCCTCAAATATACATTATGTCACTATAAGGTTTAATATATTTAACTCCTTTGCTTATGGAGGTTATAATTCAGGGAATATTGATTTTCTTTTCGGTTATTATCCTCACATTCATGGTTTACTTGAAAACATATCTATTGTTGATTTGTGAAGAATGTACGAAATAGGGACAATTATTACCCATCGAAAAGTTTTAGATGTTTAATTGTGAGTATTATTTCCAGACTGCAATACTTTGTGAAACACCATACCTTAACTTTTTTTAATTTACCCATAACTGTGATTCGTGTGATTCAGCCTATAATATAATTATATAGCTGAATACTGCGGAGCACAATTTCGTCAAAGCATTTTATATAGTAGGAAAATATTTAAAGGGAAAATGAGTTATATAATTTAAAAAATAATACAGATTATCCTTTCAATCCATTAACTTTAGATTACGCGGCCCATTTTTCCGATTCCTTCTTTAGAACGGCAAATTTCATACCCCTTTCTAAAAACGGCTCTTAAGGGGGGGGGGTTTTATATATATATATATATATATATATATATATATATATATATATATATATATATATATGAGGGAGTGAAAGGCAAAGTGGTGCAAGTCACATTTTCAACTTTTTTCATTTGATGGCAAAAATGTAATCTCCATGTTCAATTTATAGTGGAATCGCAAATAATTATTATTTTCAATATTATTATAATTATTGTGAATTATAATTTGTTCAATTTATAGTGGAATTTTTTGTAGTTTTTGGCAGTAAAACGCTTTGGACTTACACCACTTGACTTACTGACTTACACCACTTTGCCTTTCACCGCCTCATATATATATATATATATATTCATTCTTAGGCCCGTATTCTTGGGATACATACTAACCCACCCCGTAAGGAAAAGGTTAAAACTAAAATGATATAAATGTCATCTTTTTTTCGCTATTTAATTATAAAAAAATGCAATATCTCAACCATTTTATAACTTTGAATTAGTCAAATTTAATTTAATAAACTCAAATGGGGTACTTCATGAGATGTTGTTGCTGTTGCTTATGCCACTTGACCGACAGCAACATCAGAACAAGTCCCGAAGGCTATGGACGATGAAGGTGCGGCTCTTGTTTTGACTGGCACCACGACGGTCGGAGTTCGACTTGACCAAAGGACCAGTCCCGTAATTTTGAACCGAGTCAAGTGACGAGACCAGAACACTTGACCCCGCACCTCCAGAAGAAATTTTGAGAGCTTGGAGGATATTGCAGCCACGACAGATTTTACGCGCACCAGCCGCCATTAGTGTACACAGCAGTGGATTTGTCAGCGACGAGCATCGAACCAGTGACTTATTATGAGATGTAAAGTCTGTATAGTTACCAAAAATTTTCCAACCATTTGTTTTACAATCAAATTTGCTATCTTAAACCTACCTTAATAAAGATTTAGTTAAAATTTCAAGAACTCGCAATCAACCATCTTCACTGCGTAAATTAACTGTACGCCAGGTTAAGGAAGAGCAATGATGAAATCAATACTCTCCAAGTTCTTTTTCTTTTGATTTGCCTGTGCTTTGGATCTAAACAGCTAACAAATAAGCTTCTGTGTTGAATCGAAAACTAATGCTCACTGTGAAGTTTAAATTTGGAAACTGATGAAGTCTGCTAAAATTACGCCAAGTACAATGGACGGGATAAACACAACCTTGTGCAATTAGCACGTGGCATTGTTTATAGAGGTAAAATATTGTTTAAACAGGATGCTTTTCCCTAAAATTCTTAATTTACGTAACTTGAATTTGCGTTCATGGACAATTTAACAAAAATCGAAAATAGTATTTATAAAGACAGGAAGGATATACAGAATGTATGACTATAATTTATCTTATATTTATCAATTAAATAGCAGAATAATAAAATATTTTTATCGTTGTTTTTATAATAATACACTTTGTTTTTCCCTTCTCTTTTAACGTCGCAAAAATTCAAATGCAAAGCTATGTAATTCACAAATTATATGCTTCCCGGTCGTAAGACCATAAGCTTTGATGAACCTGAAGACCAGAAGCTTCGTAGCAAAACATGCTAACTCAGCCGAGGGTTTATTTCCCCTATTCTGTTTATGTTTAGTATGGGCCTGGGCGCTGGATGGACAGTACAGATCTGCCGACCAATTTGGGCAATCCGGGGCCCCTGCAAAGCTATGTAAACTTGACATTCCTGATAAAACGTTGTAACTCGAGAAAAAAAAGTTAACTTTATAAGCTGCTATGAAAGTAAGATTTTTTGGAGGCTTGTGACGAAGGATTTTGAAAATTGAGGTTAGCATCATCTTTTAGGGTTGTTTTGACACCTAGTCCTGAGGGAAGGTTGCATCAGAGGCATTTGACCTTTAGAATACTGATAATGCACCGTTAAGCAAAACATACGCAAAATACTCAGGGGGGGGGGGGGACTAACATCGGTAAAAATAAATTAAAATAATAAAAATAGTAAAATGAATATATTCCAACATGCTGTGTCTAAAAACAAAACATGTGGCGCAAAAGTCCGCTGTGGACCAAGGCCGGCGGTACCCACCTCCGCTTTCTTGACCGTGGGCTTGGAGTGCCATACAGCATATGTCTCAGTCAGGTGGTCAACCTGACGTGGGACCCCCAGAGTTTAGTTCCCAAGCATGTTTGGTCCTCATTTTATCGACCCACTCAAGGTATGTGCCTACCCTCAAATCGCTGTTTTTGCGAAAAATTTCGAATTTTTTTCTAATTATTTTAAATTAAAGTTCAAACATTTAGGATTTCAAAAATGATTTACTTTTGGTTCAGCGATAATTAGAAGCAAAGTTCTAGCCCAAATTATAAACCGGAAATGAACTTTCTGAAACCGGAAGTGATCTTTTAAAGGGCCACGGAAATACAAAAAATACATTTTTACAGCTATTTCTTTACTTTTAAACAATTTTAATGCTCATTTTTCATTTTTAATGTAGAATTATGTTTCCTATATTTACTTTTTATAGTTTTAAGAACATTAAAAGACCATTAAAGGACTTGGTGGAAAGGGGAAACTAACTGATAACTTTATAGACAAGCTACAAAACTATTATGGGATTGCAATTCGCAGCAATGTTGCAAATCTTCAAAATATGCAATCAGCAGTATTAGCTGTTTTTTTTCATTGTTGCTCAAGCAACGAAAAGTCGATGCATGGACAGTGTCCTGAGGGTTCCGAAAGTTGGTGTAAATACAAGCAAGCATTTCATCATGGAATGCAGTTTTCGGAAAAATCCCCAGGACATCCAGATACAATTGTCAAAATTATAAAACCAGCTTACTTAGAACTGGTTAGTATGATCAGAAGTTACTGAAAAAGTGTTTGCATGGCATCACTCAAAACAATAATGGATCATTTAACAATGTTTTGTGGAATATTTTTCCTACAGAAAATTTTCTTTAATTGCAAACATTGTTATTAGGGGCCTCTATTGCAGTGCTACTGTTTAATTCATGTTTTATGGGTGTTGTACCTGTTTTCAATTATTTAAAAATAAAAACTGAACCAGAAATGTTGAAAAAGTACATGGAAATCGCCATTGAGCGAATAAAGAAATCGAGGCGACAAATTCTGCCAACTACAAAAACATGCAGAAAAATACTAAAAGCTAAAAGAAAATTAAAATTAATTAAAAATGAAGCCACGGAAGGCTTGACCTACAAATATGGTGAAATTTGAGGTTTTAAAGTTTATACATATTTTTTTGTGCTACAATAAAATCTTTATTTGCGTTTTCTGGAAAACTGCATTTTTCATTTTTTACGTTTACGATAAATTTCATTTCTTAAAAGATTTTTAAGATATTGAAATAAAATTTTGTCACAAGGTTCTGCTCATTTAGTGGTATGTTATGAACCAAAATATAACTTGTAAGTATGTACTTATTGATTTAAGAGCTATTTTTATTGAAAAATATATGAAAATTTTTTAAAAAATCTTGTTTAATATACAAATTTTGGTATATGTTAGTAAGTTTAAGAGGTATTGCAAATATTTTGCGTCATAACACAGGTAAGTGATTTACTAATATACTGTTGAAAAAAAAAAGTGAAATATATTGGTTAGATTTTGTTTTAGAGGATTTGGCGTAAACGCTAATTTTTACTAAAATTTGACTAAATTTGAAAAGTTAATGAAAATTCCACTAACTTTTTTTTAAAATTCACAATTTTATTCCCTGTTCTAACTAAAAACACTTGTGTTTCATAAAAATTTCCTATTTTTCAAAAAAAGTGCCCAAAAGGTAGGCACATACCTCAAGGGAAGAAAGGCTGCGTTAGAATTGTCAAGTTTAATGAATTGTCAAGTTTAATGCTGTCGACCTTGCCCAGTCGCAGGATCGAGCCTGGACCTGTGGTGTGGCAGCTTGACACTTTTAACCACTACGCCACCGGGCATCCAACATGCTGTGTAACTGGGCTCAAAAAGGGAGGGAGAAAAGGTGAGACTTGCCATGTGAAAAAGAAGCTATCCTCATATTGTTGGAGTAGCTTATACAGTGGGGAGGAGCCGGTTTGAGCTTAAGAAAACTTGTTTGGTCTCTGGTCCGGGTGAAAGTCGCTCTTACATGTTATCTGTTTTCAGCCATGGGCTTTATTGCTGTATTGACAAGACGTGAAGAATAATTCATATTAAAGGAAAAATATATTTCTTTGGATATATTTGAGTCCCCCCTCCCCATGTATGGAATATGGGTACATATTCAGATATAAACGAATTCGATTTTTAGGCCGTAGAACTTTCAAAGGAATGATTCAGTCTAATTTAGCTTTGATAACTGACACAGGAATCGTTCATCACAGAATTTCCTGTGCATCCACCTTGTGTATTCTCCAAGACGAAAGCGGCAGGGTATTATTTATGATTTGTTTCTACTTACTGTTTTGAATACTAATAAAATTTTTTTTGGTTAATATTAAAACATTGCTAAATTTGAAAACAATATTTAAATAGTTAATGGACCTATATAAGACTCTTTGGTTTTAGTACATAGTTACAAAATTAGTATAACTTTGCTGTGAAATTAGAAAATTTACTCTATAAAAAAGCTATTGAAGCACTGCTAAAACTTTGGGATAATACACAATAGTATAGATCTAGTATTAAACAGCATTTTAAAATTTATTTCTCGGGTAAAAAAAGGAAAATGTAAATAGGTACACATATTAATACTGTTAATGAAAAAATAATCAAAAAAAGTACTGGTGATATAATTTTTGAGGGCATATACATGCTTTCATTTATGGTAATTTGCCAAGAACTAAAATTAAATTAATACACAGAAATTCCGAAATTAAATGTAAAAGAAAATTAATATTAGCGCTAATATTTAATTTCAGGCCTGAATTATTGGGAATTCTCCCAAGTGCAATTCTTACTAACTTTCTTCATCGCAAATAAAGCAATTGCATGTTCTGGTATTTATAGAGATTAGACAGCCACAAGCCGTTTGTTCGCCCACAGTTCATAGGTTATGAAAAATTCAAACAAATTTCAACAGAAAAATCTAATTTTTAACAATGTATCACCTTAATTACATGTTTTTATTAACTCGCTTTCTTGTTTGTGTGTTTGTGTGTTTGTCTCGTACAAATCTTGCAATCGATTTTTAACTAACTTCTCTACTAGCTAGACATTTGAAACTTTTAGAGTAGCTCAGAATACGATGCCAATGCATTATTTTAATACTTTTAGCCATCTTTAAGGAGAATTAAATTCATTTTCAGTTATTTTCAGTTAATTTTGTTTTGTAGACAATTGCAGCCATCTATTGGCCGGGAAGGGAACGAAAAGTTAAACGCAAGTTAACTTCCAATTAACTTCATTTTCTTTCAAGTTGATGGGATAATTCATCAAAAAAATTTTAAAAAAGTATTTATTAATGCATAGAATTGTCAAGTTTATATGATTCAACAGAAAATTTAAAAACATGGTATATAAAAAGTTTTTTTTATCTTGTAATTATTTTAAAAATGAGGTTAAAAACAGAAAAATATTGTAAAATACAAAGTAAAAACCCTGTTATCAGAAATATTAGACCAGTGGAAACCATACATAACAAATACATTTAACAATTTTTGGTTCCAGAAAACAGATCTCTTTTGAACTTTTATATAGCGTAGTCTTTTGATATTTCAGCACATCTAAGAGATATCAAAATTATAAAATACATATTTTCAGATAGCAAAGATTTTTCTAATATTTAAAAAGCCTTATAATGATATGGGTTACATTAAAAATTGTCATAAAATATTGTGATAAAAAAACCCAAACTATTTAATCGACATGAAATTTTCAATGTTTAAATAGACTACTGATTAAAAACCAAAAGTATAAAGTTTAAATTTTGATGAGTGATAAGTAAATATTTTTTGGAACGAAACTATATTTATGTTAGAAGCAAAGTTTGAAAAAAATAGCGTAACATTAATCATCTGAATTTTCTAAAGGTCATCATTTTGTATATTTTAGTAGTTTTCACTGATAAAGTCTTTTCATCTCATAAATAGGAAGGAACGAAGGATCCAACATTGCTCTCTTAAGTGCTCCCAATAGATGAAGACTCTTTTTCTAAAATTGCATTTAACTGAATCTCTACGCATTCATTTGCAATCCACATATACGAACGTCTCTTAAGGCTGCTATGTACTAACCCTATGGAGAAAATGAGTCCAAGGATTGCCGACTTGGATTTAAAGATTATTTTAGAAAAAAATTGTACTCCGTAATAGAAAAAGAAATTTTACAACTTTGGGCATTTTTCGTTTTTGACAAATAATGCAAATAATATTTTTAAATTAAAATTATTCGGAGAAAAATCTGGTATAGTGTGTTTTTAACGCTCGCAAATTCCTTTGATGGACGAAATTTATAAAATGAATCCTGTTGCAAGGGGCAGAAAAGTTCAGGCTATCTGAAAATACCATTTTTATTGGATTATCAACATTTATGTAGCTGTAAACGGTAGGCAAATTTTCTCTATAGGTTAAAATTGAGGTGAGCGAATCCAATAGGGTTGGTACACAGCAACCTTAAGGGAACACGTTCTCTATCCTTGGATGGCAAATCTAGACAGAGTATTTCCTCAGATTTTATTGAAAATGAGTTCCGTTCAATCTTCTTTCTGTTTAAGAATGAAGTCTCTCCTAAAGCATGCGCAAATTTAGTATAGGGGCTAATTTGAGATCCAAATCAACGGAATGATTAAACGTTTAAACTCAGACAATTTTTGCTCTATATCCCCAAATTACACACTTATATTTGTACTGTTTATTCGATGTTGAACTTGTATAAGGCAAATTGTCTTTTCATTAGAGCATTTTTTTCAATTTTTTTTCTCAGTCTCATCATAACAACCACGTGTGCCGAGATAAAGGAGAAGGACTGATATAATAAGCCCTCTTTACGACGGATACATTTATTACAAAATTTAGGTCTTGTTTATTTTTGAATTAATTTGCTTTCTTACTTTTATATTCTTGACCTTAAAATAACTCATTTTTAAGACGACTGATTTCTGCATAAAACTTTGAACTCTTTTGTAAAACGTAACCAAAAAACACCGTACACTAAAAGAAAGCAAATATGAAATATATACTGAGACTACCTAATAATTGACAGTAAACAAAGTATAAAATAGCAATGTAGTGATATTAACAACCCTGAGAATTTAGGGGTTAGTGAGTACCACATTGATATTATTGGCAATTGATGTTATTTGTAGGAGCGTCTGTCCGGAAAACAGAAGATCACGGGTTCAAGTCCCAATCATGGTAACCGAGTTTCACGGGTGTAATAATATGCGAGAGAGTACAGCTGAAAGAAACTGTTGAAAGAACTAGAAAAAAATGTGTAAAGGCAGTAACCAGAATATTTTAGACGCAGTTTGCTTCTACTAGACACAATGTCAAATTATATACATATTGTTAGGTATAAATATTGTTAAATTCTAAAATATATACTGAATGTCAAAGAACTTTAAAAACTTTCCCTAATTACAAATGAACTAATATGCATTATAGTAACCAACTTTGTTTGTCAAAGATCTAAGAAACGAGTATTCAATGATTTGTAAAATTCTGTCATTATAAAATGTATATCCTTTAAATTTTTTTATGTATGATAGTTAGGGGTACTTAAATTTCGCATAAAAAAATATCGAAATTTCGCAACAAAAAAAGATTACAATATATAAAATTTCGCATTTATTCGCAAAAAATTGTAGTAGTCTCCCCATTCTCTTCCTTAAGTCTTTAAAAATAAGTAATAAGCAAATTTCGAGAGTGAGATCTCTCAGTCAAAGACTGTGGATGGTCTTAGATAAGCAATTATGTTAATAAATTATTACATAAACCTAATTTCACTTAAAAAGCCGTTTATCACCGAGTTTTCACCGAAAAGTAGTAAAAAAAATAATTTTTGCATTTATCAACTCATATCGGCAAATTTCGCATTTATTCGCATCTATTTTATAAATACTAAAATTACGTATCCCTAATGATAGTTTATTAATTTGTAGAATTTTCTCAAAAGTGTCAATGTACGTGGTAAAAGAAATTCTGCATATAATAAATGCCCCATATTTAAAGAAACTTTTTTAAAGACGTTAAAGTTATTGCAATCCCATAGCCTCTAGAACGCAAAACTGAACTCATAAAACTTTTATAAGAATTTATTGACTAGAACAATTAAACAATGATTTTACTTGTCGCAAGTAAAATAGATATAAAAGTTGTACACCGAATTTTTAACACAAACCTTTGTACTCCCAGACGCAATAATTAACTGTAGGCTATTAGTCATTAGCAATTAACGATTTTCTTCAAATCAAATAATAAAACAATTGTTTACGACCAACACATCGGCAAAGAAAGTCAAAAGTGTACCATAGGCTTTTATGAAAGATAATTTAAATAATACACCCACACGCAGTCATATATATATATATATATATATATTGAAGAAAATCGTTAATTGCTAATGGCTAATAGCCTACAGTTAATTATTGCGTCTGGGAGTACAAGGGTTTGTGTTAAAAATTCGGTGTACAACTTTTATATATATTTTACTTGCGACAAGTAAAATCATTGTTTAATTGTATTATATATATATATATATATATATATATATATATATATATATATGTGTGTGTGTGTGTATGTATGAATTCTCTCATTACCTACTAAAGTTTTTTCTGTAGTATAAGTACGATTTTTCCGGTCATAAAATCCCCTTTTTATCATAAAATATGAAAAATTGTGTTTACTATTAGTAAAATTATGTGACCTATTACTTTAAATTTAAATTTTTAAAAAATGTTAATTTATTCTACAGTCTCTCAAATATTTTGTTTATAAATACAGACAAATTAGAGGGATTTTTCTTCATTAATTGTCGATCGTGAACGCATATGAAATTTCCGTCTAACGGAAAAGAAGAGAGTTGCGGGATCGCACATAATCACGGTACTGAAGCATTCTTTTCCCTGGATTCACTTGTTGCCAGGACATATTTAGACTACTCCACGCGTCTCTTCTCCCCAGGAGCTACCCCATCGTACGACCAGCCACGACGAGACGCAGTGATTGAGCTCACAAATCTTTTGTTACGAGAATATTTTGGAACGAGGTGTTTTATCGACGATAAGCTAATTACGCGTTACTCGACCTGTGATGATGCGCTTTGAGGGTGTAATCATCATTATGACATGAAATATGCCAAGAAACTTATGCTTGGGGAATAAAACAGAAAACTCAGACTGTTGGATAAAATGCATTTGAAAACGTGAGTATGATGTAATTACTTAACAGATTTACTTAACAGGCTTCAATTTGTTTATTGATTTTTTTTTATTTGTAGGATAAGATCTTAAAAGTATCAGTCTGAGTTTGGTGTAAATTTAAAAGATTTTTATCGGTCTGTTTATAAGGGATTAAAAATTACAGTTTTCCTCACATGAATATCAAAAAGATATATGGTTTAAAATTTAGCATTTTATAGTTGATTTTATGTTGTAAATTTTGACAAAGTATATTTTTAAAAATTAAATAGAACAGCGATATATCATGCCTATAATTTTTGAAATTTGTAGGATAAAATCTTAAACGTTTGAGTCCGAGTTTGTCACTAAATTTAAAAGATTTTTATCGGTCTGTTTATAAGGGATTAAAAATTGCAGCTTTCCACACGTGAACATCAAGAAGAAATATGGATTAAAAATTAAGTATTTTATAGTAAAGTTTATGTTATAAATTTTGACAAAGTACATTTTTTAAAAATTAAATAGGACAGCGATGTATCATTCCTAAGTTATTTCATAGTTTTAAGTGACAAATGTGTCAATTAAATTCGTGACTAAAACAGCTGATTTTCCTTTTTCGTACGGCGTTTTATCGGACAGAAAAATTATTTACTGATATGCTCAACAGTTACTACACACAACCCATATTTTAAATTAAAATGAAAATCAAATCATAACTTTTATTAGAATTTTGTTATTTGTAGCTGTATATGAAAATAATTTTTTAAATTTAATATCATGCATGAAATTGATTCGTATCAGTGACCTTATAAAGTCTCTTGTTTTTATGTTTAAAACATCGCGAGGGATGGCGTATTCATTCAGTATTTAATAATTTTTTTTTGTTGTATGTTAAATCTGTGTATTTTAAATAAGTTTTATTTCTGGAAGAATTTAGTGCCTAAGTATAAAAAAATACCTATGATAAATTTCAAATAAGTAATATCAAAATAATATAAATAAATGTATTAATATATTTTACAAGCTTTTTATATTCTTAAAAATTTTTTTTTCTACTTTCAATAATTTAAATAAGTCACTTTTACCACTCCTGTGAAGAATTTCAAAATTTATTTAAATGTGATACGTTTCAGATGTAGAAAAACGGGAAGTTATAAGCGGTCCCACACATGCACATCATGCACTGCAAATTCCCGGCAAATCAAAATCTTTTTTTACACTGTGTCACAGTGTTGCAGGTTGCTAGGAGAGAGAACAGATGACAAAGTAATTTTAGAGCAAACATCTCTGTACACAATACATGGGAGAGTCCCAAAAAAGTGTTTGGAACTGACTTATACGAGATCCATGATCTTTTTGTGATATATATTATTTTAAAGACAAATAAAGTGAATTAAATAAAATGCTATTCACAAAAGATGTATAATTGATCTTAATATCAAAATCAGACCTTAAGTATAAACAGAAAAGTGCATATTGATATATCCAACAGCATATTAGTATATAAATCACTTAATAAGGGTATTTCACTATCATTATATCAACTTAGGAAGATAGTTCAAATGTATGAAATATTTTACCTTTCTTATATTATTGAGATGATATAGAACTGAAACATGTTTTCTAAATGTCTGGAAAATACAAAATTATTTAGAGTGATTAAAAGATGATATAGTTTTACTTACTGAATTAAATTGAATGCCATAGCTATAATAAACAATGATTTAATACGAAAAATCATTATGCTAAAAATCATTTAATACAAAATCATTTGTGGATGTAACCAACTCGAAATTTTATACTTCAAATTAATTATTTGTATTTTTAATGGGGAAATCCCTGATATTATTTAACTACTGTTGAGTTTACACTTAAAGTTGAAGGTATTGAAAGTTTTTGAATTACTTAAACATTTTTAATAATTGTTTTTAAGAGTTAAGGTGTGGGAAATTAGTTTTAATTTTTATATAGTAATATCTTACTTAACTCATATTACTGTCATTTGAACAACTGATTGTATAACCTTATTAATGGCTAAAATGTTTTCCATTAGATAATTATTTTCCTCTTGACAGCTAAAATAGAATTTGCCAGTATTCAGAAAACTTTGGATTTTAAAGCATCTTATAAGAATACCTATTGTAATAATTATTTGAGGCTAAAAAAAAAAAAATTATTTCAAGTTTATTTAACTTCCATCCTTGATTTTTGGACCCTTCAAATGCTTAATATGTAACATTATCTTATTACTTATTGTTTCAGGGATATTTTCCCTAAAGACTTTTAAACTTTTAAAGCAAATTTGTTCCTTACCCTTTATGTAAAAAATTAGAAAATTGTATAAAATCCTGAAAACTTTCCTCATAGTACAACTCATATTAGGCATATGCATAACATATCCTAATATTTTAAAAACAGTATAAAAATTCCATACCTTTCACATATTATTCTTTACATATATTATGTGTTGGACGGTTTGATATAAGTAGAAAGGTAAATTTTTTACGAAAAGAGAAATTTTTAAACAGCCTAAAATTTCCGGTTCTTTCAACATTTTAACCTAAAAAATTAATTAATATAAGACCAACTTTTCTAAGTGAATATTCTCTTAACCTCTCACTTTTTCTGCAAGAGACATTGCTTTGTGGGATTCTAACCCCCGAGGCCTCTTGTTTCCAAAAAGAATTTGCTAGTTATTTTTGTCATCGTTCAAGAGGGAGCAATTCTTCTTTATGCCTTAAAAAATTTTGCAATTAATTTCCTTCCTTTATCGTATCACAGCTTTTTGCAGTGACTTGCTCATCAACAGGAAAAATATTCCTGTTATTTAAAGACTAAAAGACTACCTAAAGTTATTTAAAGACTAACTATAAGCTCCAACTCTTCGCTCTAAAGTTTTTGCGTTAACTTTGTCATTGTATATTCACCTTAAGATTTCTGTCAAAGTCGAGAGAAATGGTTTTTGATGAAAGTGACAATTTGTAACGGTAAACGCTACATCATATAAAGTTTTCTACGACCTTTGTTCAAAGGATCTTTTGTCACCAATTTATTGAAATCAATTCATTTTTTCATAAACACACCTATATCTATTTGTTGATAAAAAATAGCAAACGCATCCAATGGTATTTCGATACAATAACAGTTCAGTGTGTGGTACAATTTTAAGTTAAACATTATAGAAAAGATATACTTGTTTAAAAAATCCATAAAAATAAACAAATAATATTTATGCGATATATATATATATATACTAGCTGAGTGGCAACCGGATGTGTTGCTTTTTCAATTTAAAATGAAATAGTTTCATTTCTTAATGATTAAAAGCCGTTTAATCACCTTTAAAAATATATTAGAATATTTAAAAAAGGAAATAATAATTTAAAATTTTCTTTCTCAAATTTCGGTTTTTGGCTTTTGAAATAATTCTTTCAAATTTCAGTTTTCAAATTTTGCTTTTTAGATAAAAAAGAAATTCATTAAATTAGAAAAAATTCTAAAGGTTTTAACTTCTCATTTCCTAAAACTAAAATTATTTCTATTACTTTAAAATTATTTCTGGATTTCAATTATTAAATGACTCATTCTCAACTAATAATTTTTCCTTTTGGCAACTGAGCAGAATTTCTTTTGAAGAGTAGAGTTCCTGAGTCTATTGACTTTAACTCCTGTCGCAAGATGCTTATGATCAATGTATATGTGCTCAATAGAAAAAATTATTAAATTAAATTAAGTTTAAAGTTACCAGTTACATTAATATAAAAATTAAATTTAAAACCTTCAAAAAGTAGAAGGGTAAGATAAATTAAAAAATTAGAAATATATTAAGATTAAATAAATTAAAATTAAAATGAAGAATTAAAAAATTTAAAGAAAATACGTTGAAATTAATTATAAAGTTACGGAAAAAATGGCCCTCAGCAAACAAGATGGAAGTTCGCATAATGAAAGAAATAAAAAGGCCCTGTGCAGGGTCAAACAATTCGTATTGAGAAGATTGCAGAGTTCCGCGGGGGAAAGCAAAAAACACCAAGATAGGGAAATTTGGAAAATGCGTCACAACCTAGGGCCGAACCCACAACGTAGGGTTTACCAGGTCAGCGCGATAGCACTACGCCACGACAGCTAATAGGCAGGTGAGCAAGATGGGAGATATATTGCGGTAAGGCCGTATGTAAATATTAATCTCGGGTGGAAAAAGTGCTTAAAAAATAAAAAGACAGTTCTGACGAATTCAAAATTGGTGGTGGAAGAATCCTATGAGTTGCTCATTAATTAGAAACAAATTTCACGAACTTGCTGGAATTATTAGTGAGTAAAATAATAAGTCGAAAAACTACGAACTCGGCGTTCAGTTAAAAGTGAGTTTTGCAAGTACGCTCTTTTAGAATGAAAACCTTTTTTTTTAATTGAATGTATTTGGTATATTTTGGAAGCTGAACATCTAGCAAATGCCGATAAATCGTAAAATTGACATTAATAAAGGCAGAAAACTGAAATATTTGTCCATCAAAATTGTCGATTTCGTGAAATTCGGAAAACTGCTTTGGGGAAAAAGCTTCGTTTGCAATGAAAAAATTTTTAAATTTATAAAAATGTGTATATCCTTAAAGATCAAGAGTTGTAAAACACATGGAAATAAAAAATTTGTAGATTGGAGGACGGAAAAGTTGAATTTTGCATGCATGAAAATAGTGGAAATTTGCGAAACGGAAAGGAGCTGGCCCACCCGGAATGTCAGCTGTTTCAGCTCTCCTCTACCATTGAGTTCGGCGGTTTTAAATGAATAATTAAAAAGTTTAAAGTTTTGAAAGTTGAGGATAGCATCAGTGAACGCGTCTCGGCCGTCCGCGTATATCGGTACCAGTCGCGATATCCTGCTATGCTCGGTTCGCGAGATTAGCCCGTCCCCGTGTCTGCTGACTGACAAACTAACATTTGTTTACTTTCAGCTGTTAATAGTAAGATATATATATATATATATATATATATATATATATATATATATATAATTAAATGATGAAATATACTATGACCTTATTAAAGAAAACAAGAGGGAATAAACAAATGATAGTAATATCGTTTCCATAGTATTATAAGACCAACACAAAACTGATAGGCGTATGTCTTAATAGTCTAATTTTAAAGAGAAAATGACAATGACGCCATACACAAAAAATTGAAAATCTTTTAGTTAGCAAAAACAAGCTAAATAAAGAGGTAAAACCAAGCTCCAAGCAACAATAATGCTCTATACGAAATCATCCCGAATCCATCTGGATACGTTAAATTTTATAAACATATTTGAAAGGCAGACTAAGCAACGCCAAAACAATTTTATGGGAACCAAGAGCTTCAAGACAGTACAGGTAAAATGTATCTTGAATACCGACAAATGAAATCACAGCTTGACATAAGTAAAAAAGGAAATTAAGAAAAAAATTAAATAATACAATTAAATAAATAATTATAGTATAACGAAATGTATACTTAATGTAACAGTTAAATATATAACTAAACAAGATATAATAAAAATGGTAATTAATTTATAGTATGTAAAGTAAAAGCTAGCAGTTCTGCGGTTAATTTTTCTGTGGTTAATTAACGTATATTGATTGACTACACTTCATACGAGGTTTTCATTTATTGGTTAGTCTCTATCACATTTTGAATTAAATCAATTTATCCGAAAGACTTTAAATCAGACTGCAATGCTGAAGCTTATTTGCATTAAATTTATAATATACGTTTATCATGTAAATCGTATACAACAGGGTGTTGTACCTTCGTCCGTCACACGTGTGTCTTAGTCCTACTGATCTTTATTTTTACTACTTCATTCAAACGTAAAAATTTCACCCTAACACAACCCTGGATTAAGAATCCAAGAAAAAATCAGGTAAATTTTTATCAATTAAATTTAATTACAAACACAATAAACAAATCACAACTAAATACATGAAAATAAAACATCAATATTATTCTACATTGTAACTGTCAAATCAACCCTCAAAATATATTCTGCTGCTATCTTAGGGAATAGAAATGATTCCCACCTTAGGGAACGAATGAAAAAGAACTACTTATAAAATATGTGTTAAATAGCAGCGCTTTGGATCTAGGGCCTAGGACTAAAGTAGAGAAAAGAATTCACGGTCCGAGGTACAACAGATTCTCACTCCACACAATTTTTCATTTCTCTAAGCTGGATGTTGCGTTAAAGTCATTATTTTGTGACTGATATGTTTCTAAAGGGTGACTCATTTAAGAATGACAATCATTGTGTATGCTGTTGAGAAAGCAAAATTTAAACATCAAAATACTTACTTTTAGCCCACGAGACATAATAGATGCGGTTAACAGTTAGACTGAAATGAGAAGGTTTTTTTTATACTTGCCACATTAAGGAGCTGTAGGGGCACATACATGAACTACGCTTACCCACTTACAATAAAAGTAGCGACAAGTAGCGACGGCGACGGCCTAGTCAAAAGGTACATCCGGTCGAAGGTAAACACACACACACACACACACACACACACACACACACACACACACACACACACACACACACACACACACACATATATATATATATATATATATATATATATATATATATATATATATATATATATATATATATATATATATATATATATATATATATACGTAGAATGCCGAATTGAACTTTGAACTTTAGTAATAGTATTTATGAATCCACATTATGTCTGGCGCAAGAGGGCGCCGCTAAACATTATCACGACCCTCTCATGATATGTTAGGGGAGTAGCATTATGACTCCCTCTTTGGATTCTGTCGTAGACGGACTACGTTATTATCAATTCAATGTTAATAAACTGTAAATACTTTTTCTTTACGATGGTGGTTAATTTCTTTACGACTAAGGTAGAGTAACTCCAACCCCCATGCCCCATATATATATATATATATATATATATATATATATATAACAGTTCCGTGACTGACTGACTGGCTGACAGATAACGCACAGACCATACCACAGGACCTAAAAGGCTGAAATTTTGCATGGCGATTTTTCTTATAGTGTAGGGGTGCACAAAGAAATATTTTTGAAAAATTCTTCGATTTTTAAAATTAAATTTTTCACCTGTTTTTGTAGCATTTGTTAAAGTTTGCATTTAAAATAATAATTTGAGGGTTATAAAATTTGTATCACGAGAAAGATTATAAAAATTCCTTTAAAATGAAATCTTTTTGGAATCTTTACCTCCCTTTTCTTACTTTTGGAGAATTTTCAAAGATTACTTTTTTAGAATTTGATTTATTAAATGCTGATCACGAGATATATTTTCTTTTTGTGACACTTGAAATTAATTTTGCGTCACGTTCATAATAACGAAATAAATTGACAAAAAAAAATTAAAATACAGTAAAAGATAAAAATTTAGCCTCTAGACTAATTGAGATGGAAGTAAAAACGATCAAGCTGCGTTCAATAATGACTTGTTGCTAAAAACCTTTGACGGTGAAGAAATGGTCTACAAGTCGATAGACACTATCTGTAATTCAGATGATGCCGTTAACGATCCGGTAGAGTTTTTAAATTCCCTTAAACCACCGGGTCTTCCATACCATAAGCTCTCTTTGAGGAAGAACACACCCGCGGTGCTCCTTCGGAATTTAAAGCCACCCAAGTTTTGTAATGGCTCTAGAATACAAGTCCTGCATAAAAATTAAATCGAAGCCATAATTTTAACTGGGTGTGTTCAAGGAGAAAAAGTGTTCGCGCCACGCATTCCTCGAATACTCATTTACCCCCCCCCCCCCTTTGTTATCGCACCGTATCGACAGAGGCTCTAGGGATATTGGCGAGGTGTTTAAATGGATAAGTTGTGGTATAAGATCTATAATGAAGGTGACGAGATTTGGTTGGGGAATGAATCCTTCAATAGCCAAACTTGTGAAGTAAAATCCAGGGATCTCAGGAAAATAAAGGATATAATAAGCTTTAATAGGTCTTATTATATCTTTGCGAAGAATACATATTTTACGGATGGTTCCAAGATTAACGGAAAGGTTGGGTCGGCCTTTATTAGGTATCATGAGAGTCAGAAGATCGGAACTAAACGGAGAAGAAACCCTGATAACGCAACATCATACAGTGCTGGGGTTACGGCCATTTCTATGGCAATAGACGATGCTAGGGAAAAGAGTCTAAGTGAAATTGACATCTTTAGCTATTAAAGGAGTGCTTTGCAGGCGCTTGGGTCCTTAGAATATAAAGGTAAGATTATTGAGGAATTGAAACACAAGATCAAAAATAATGGTGTGGTCTTGCACTTCTATTGGATAAAAGCACATATCGGGATCAGACAGAATGAGGAAGTTGACACTGCGGCTAAAGAAGGCACGGAACTGGACATAATTGAAGGTACCTACAAAATGACCAGGCAACAAGTAAAGGCAAAGATTAAGGCATATAGAATGAAAGTCTGGCAAGAAAGGTGGCCGATAGTGAATTGGGGAGGCCGGTTTATAAAATCTACCCTTAGGGTTCTTAAAAAGATTATTATCGAATTTCTATATTAAATCAAGCTATCACTCAACATGGAAGCGTGGGCTCATATCAAAGAAGATTTTTTAGGAAGAGTGACATCTGTGCGTGTGGAGAGGTCCAGACAATTGACCATTGTTTATTTAATTGTGTAAGATAGAGAGATTTGCGATCGAGTTTACCGAGGGAAATTACTGAATGGTCACCGCATAAATTCTATAATGACTACTATTGTAGAAAATTCATTTTGGCTGTGATGAAAGACCTTACGGACTTTTATTACCCCTTTTTGGGTCATTGATAATTTTCTTGTTTGTTTGTTTCAGTTTATATAATTGTTTATCATAGCATGTATTTATTTTGTATTGTATGGAACGCATGTTTTTTATGTATTGTATGGAACGCATGTATTTATTTTGTATTGTATGGTCCTAGTCAAGCTGATTGCCATTGCGAAATTTGTCGTCTTTCAAAATGATCCGTATACCTTCGGGAAGGACGGATTATCTTTTGGACTTACCTCCCCTTTGACTTTAATAGACTGCAATTTCCCCTCAAAGTATGCTTCGCCCTGACGATAAATAAGTCTGAAGGCCAAACTTTAAAATACGTTGGCGTAGATTTAAGAGAATTTTTTTTCTCCCACGGTCAGTTTTACGTAGCTTGCTCACGCGTTAATTCGCGGACGAGCCTGGATATATTAGTTCCACCCAATGAAGAAACAAAAAATATTGTTTATAAGGAAATTCTCTAAAAACAATTTCATTATTTTTTCATTGTAATTATCCTAAAATGTACTCTGTGGCGAAACACGTGTGTTCAGCTCTCTCTCTCTCTCTCTATATATATATATATATATATGGCTTGGTATTCTATGGTTGCTTGGTGTTCTATGGTTGGCTTGGTGTTCTATGGTTCTATGGTTGAGTGGATATATATTCAATTCTACAGTTACTCATGGATTGTACGGTGTCTGAGTACGTTTATTGTATAGATCATATTTATCTGAAACAATCCATTGGTTTTTAGACAATATTGACACCGCTGATGATGAAATATTGTCAAAAACCTCTTTCAATCTTATCTTTTCATGTTTTTGGTTCCTGGCTGTAGTAGCTTTAGTGCTCATACTGGTTTTTCTCTTTCAACTTTATATATATATATATATATATATATATATATATATATATATATATATATATATATATATATATATATATATATATATATATATATATATATATATATATATGATGTTTCCTATAGGACTTCGACGTCTAGGGGATTTGATTTGATGCAAGACAAAAACAAAGTCAAAAGCATTCCACAGATATTTGTTGCAACTCCTGCATAAACACAAAATATAACGGACACAAGGTTCCGCTCATCATAAAGTAACATAAACTAATCTAATACAACTACTTTCTTATTCCAACGAACTAACTGTAAGTAATAAATGACGTATATCAAAAATAGTCTCATGTTAAAAATAATATGCGATAGAATCGTGTTAAAAATAACCCGTTTGCATAATCTCTTCATCAGATACGCTTTCCGTCACAAACAAAACTAAATGCCAATCATAATGCCAACCATTTAAGTGAAAATTCCACAGATTCGGCCATTCTGGAAGTCACTGACCTCAAGGACATTTTAAAAGACAAAATTGTTCAATTCTCTCTCTCAGAGCTGCCTTTGTTGAACAACCTTAGCTGGAGGTCCTTTGATTGTCATAGTATTTGAATGATCACTTTGAGGGGGAATAATAATATTAACATCATACTGCTCCATCACACTCCTTATGCTTTGGTCACACACATCTCCCTGCACAGCACACAGGGGGAAAACGAAGGATTTATGGGCAGCGCTCTGCAAATCCTCTCTGCAGTGATCCTGCTTTGAGTCGGTTTTCAAGCAGATGATCAAAGAGATTCGAGGGACCTTGGGGGGAGGACCGTAACTAATCGACCCCAAATGTGTCAACAAGTGTCGGGGACTGCGTGTCTAGATGTGTGTGACTGTAGCATTACATCTTTGTCTTTTTGACCAATAATAAAATGATGCAGATCATAAGGCATTTCCATTTCTTCAGTGACTGGAACAAGATCTAATAAAGCCTGTTTGCAGCTATGCAGTTATCTTGCCTTCATTTAATTTTAATGGTATTTCTTTGGTCATCATCTGACACCATAGGCGTAGCGTGCATCTAACTTTGGGGGGGGGGGACGAATTAGGGATGAGATATCGAAAGCAAAATATCGATGAGTGTCGATAATAATATCAGTTACTAATAGCAATATCAATAATATATCGGCACAAAAATATCGATATCTCAAAATATCGACGATATTTCAAAATACTGACGATATTTCAAAATATTGACGATATTTCAAAATATCGATAACATATTTTCCTTTCACTATGCAGTCAATCCTATTCGGAGGAATGATTGTATAGTAATATAATATAATATATATATATATATATATATATATATATATATATATATATATATATATATATGGTAATAGTACGATAAAAAAAGATCGTAATTTAATTCAATAAGGAAATAACATTTCAATAAACAATATTTTATCAAATTAAAAAGTTTCTGTTTAGAGAAAGAAAGAAATCATAGTTTGGGTGAAGCAATGGCAACACTGAGTGTATGTAAACAAATTGGAAGGAGATATTGGAGTTAACCGGTTTCTGGACTAAAACCCTTCAGACAAGAAGTTTTTGTACGTCACAGTACATTATTTGGAAAATGTAAAAATATCTTCCTGCACCATTGGAGTCTTTGAAATGGACCAGAGCCATACTGGAGATTACATTTCTTCAAGAATCCTTCATATCCTGCAGTAGTGGGGTTTGGAGAAAGAAAAACTAAATTCAGTGGTCACTGATGGAGGATCGAATATGGTTGAAGCCGTGGAAATTGCTTTTGTTAGAAAAAAAACATGTAATATGTTTTGCCCATCTCCTCAATTTGGTCGCTTACCGTTCAATTGATGCCGCACGAGAGCTCGTGCCACTAAATGGAAAGGTGAAGAAAGTGGTGACCTGGTTCAAACACAGTGTTCGGGCTTCATATGAATTGAGAGCAGAAAGTAATATGAAACTCATGCAGTGTTGAAACACGAGGGAATTCTACATACGAAATGATCGAGAGTTTTCTAAGCTTCAGCTCAACACTCAACAACATCATCCACCGACACACATCGGCACCAAGCATGACAACAGCTGCAGAGAATCAAGATTTACAGGAAATCATCCAGATTCTTGAGCCTCTTCTAAAAGCCACAAAAAAGTTATCAGGAGATAAATACCCCACAATCAGTATCGCGATCCCAATAAAATAAAATTTCCAAGAAGTCACTTACGTCTAATGTTGGGCTTTAAACAGAATGAAGGAATCTTGGAAGCGGCAAAAAACGGCTCATGGTTGAAAATGCAATAGCACTGGCCGTAAGTACGTTATTGGACTCCCAATACATTATACTTCAGGGACCCTGAGACTACTACCAAAGCAATTCGAGAACTGAAAGGAATTTTGAAAAGCGCCCATTCACCGAAAAGTGGATACAGTTCCGATACTGACAATGGAGAAGGATCTGAATCATCTTTCTTTGGAGAACACTCCAAAACGGTTTAGAAAACTTGGAAGCATCGGAGTTCTTTAGGTAGCTCAGATTTTCCTGATGAGCTTGCCTTTTATTTGCGATCCCCTGCAGAAGCTAACATGAACAAGTGTCCGCTTTCTTTTTGGAGTAAATCAATTGGATTGTACCCGGAACTATTTGGGGTTACCAAGCGATATTTGGGCTGCGACTTCAACACCAGTGCCACCTGAAAGAATTTTTTCTCAAGCCAGCAATATAATTAACTCAGCCAGAAATCGTCTCACATTGAATAAATTTCTTTCCTCCATTCAGTAGGAGAAGAATTCTTTTTTTTTAATTAATGGACAATAATTGCTTTTATTCACTTTTTGTTCTTTCTAGAATTCATTTTTATATATCGAACAATGTTTGATTTTTTCACACATTTTTTGATTGCTTATATTAAAAATTACTTTGTATATATATCAGAAATTATTTGTATTTAAAAAAATAATTAATAATGTTTTAAAGTTTAATTCTTTTGCCTGATTTACTTATGTATCTTTTTTTAATTAAATTTTTTAGATAAGCTATTCACAATTTAAATCCTTTCTGTGCTTTCATAAATTGAAATAATTAATGATAATATTTTAATAAGTAATTTTTTATTTCTTAAGATATTTCAAACTCAAGATATTTCAAAATATTTAGTCTTGTTTACTTGATTGATATGAAACTTTCTGATAGGTTTTATAGTGGAACTGACTTTTAAACACCTTAGTGAGATGGGATGATGTGGTATATAATTCTTACTAAATAAAAGTTATAGGCCAATTCCACCATCAATTTTTATTCTTACTGGATAATTTGTTCCATTTTGGCTCGTCTTCAGGGAGTCCTCAGAGAACTTTATTTAAAATCAAAAAAGTTTTATCCTTTAAATTTAAAAATCTCCAACTCAAAGCAACATGAACCAAAAGATTCAAAAGATGTTTGTCTTAGGGAGTAAACATCTACACATGTAGTAAATCTGATGAAAAAGACTTTTAAGATTAAACTATCAGGAAGAAAACTTCATGGTGGAATTGACCTATAACTTTTATTTAACATTACGTTAGTTTTTTTAATCCATTTGTTTCAACAGTTGAATATAGACCCTAATTGATTAATTTTACAAATTTTCTGTATAATTTTTTTTGAATCTCAGTTACTTTTTCCCTTTGGATTTGAGATTTTTCAACCCAAATTTTTATAAATTATAATTATTTCAAATAAATTCTTTTGAAAATGTGTAATCAATAATTCGGGAATATAATATCGATATCCCGATAATTATCAGAAATCAAATATCGGTATTATAATACACAATACCGAAGGGTAAATATCGATATTTCGATAATATCGATATTTCGATAATATCGATATCAATATCCCATCTCTAGCACGAATTGAATTCAGTTAGGGTCCTCCTCTGCGCATTGACTTCCGGGCGGTCCTTAAAATATGAAATATTAATTTTTGAAATTGAATAACAATAGAATTGCTTTTTGAGTAGCACTCTAAAGTTATACAATGAGGAAAATAAAAATAATATAAATAAAATGAGGAAAAAAACATAACATCGAATTTTTGTTATGGATCATATCATTGATAAAAACTATGTTTAGTCTTAAGACATAACAATAATCTTCAGTTTCACAGTTTGAAAAAGGCGGGAAAAAACCAACTTTCTTAAAAGTTTTCTACAATTTTCTGATTTTAACTGAAATTCTATTAAGTTTTAATTTATTTCAAGTTAAGTTGGGTAAGCTCGTTTCCGTTGAATCTTCCTCGAAAATTCGAAAAACGCGGTCTTGGGGAATTTTGGTCGTTTTTGTTCAGCATTAGACAATGTTTTCATTGGCTTTTTTGCACTTTCGTACTTGTAAAGCTTTTCAGATAGTTCTAAATGAGATATAAAATTACTACATTCGTCTAAATAATACTCCTTAAAGTCTACTGGAACTCGTTTCTTAATTTGATCGGTGATGGTCAAATCTCTAAGTTGTTCAAACGTTGTAATTTTTAAAGCTTAGGTCGAACCTTCAAAATATGTGTAAAGCTCATGGTAAAAATCTCGCCAGGTATAGGCTTGAGCTTTCTGATGTGAAACAAATAATTGACGAAACTTCTCGGGAGTCAACTTGAATCGCTTTAGTAACAATTCTTTCCCGTGATCATAATCTTCAAATTTTCTTTTCTGTTTCACAAGCAATGAGCTGATTTATTTCGTGGGGAAAAAGTCCCAAAAGTTGAGTGACCCATTCATCTTTTGGCAATGCCACTCGGCGAGCTTGGCGTTCAAAAAGTACTAGATACAGGCTAATATCTTCTTTCATAAAAAAATTTCTGGATAAAATTTCTGAATTCCTTATTGGGATTTCTGGTAGTTTCGAATGGAACTCTTTCATTTTCCATAGATTGAGTTTCGATTCTCAGTTTCTCGAGCTTAAATTCCATTGCTTCTCTTCACCTCTGTTCCTCAATTGCGTCTTTTCTCTGTTGCTCTTCAATTGTGTCTTTTCTCCGCAGCTCTTCAATTGCGTTTTTTCTCCGCTGCTCTTCAATTGCAATGGCGTCTTTTCTTTTGTTGATTATCGTATTCAACAATTCCTTACAGAACTCTTCATCGTAATCCGCGCTTTTGACGACTTTTTGGAAATCTGAAAGCAAGCTGGGGTCGCCGTAATTTATGGATACTTGAAATCTGAAACTATGTCTGTCCAAACCTAATTCTTCAGCCAATATTTTTAAGTCCTCTTTTAGACCTTTCGCTAAATATGTCATTTTGAATCAGAGAAAAAGGTATATACTTTGAAACTAACTCTAGAACATCCGCAGTATTACAACAGAAAGTAGAAAAATACGTTAATACCAAACTGAAGTAAGCAGCTAAATGTCTATAAAATTATAAGTATAGAATAACACCAACGGAAATCAAGTACTTGCATCAACTACATATATTAAGTCTTAAAATTGACCAAATTCTATCCCGTGCCGGGCACCCGAATTTTTCTATAGGATATTTCCTATAGGACTTCGACGTCTAGGAGATTTCATTTGAGGCAAGACATAAACAAAGTCAAAAGCATTCCACAGATATTTATTGTAACTCCTGCATAAACACAAAACATAACGGACACAAGGTTCCGCTCATCATAAAGTAGTATGTGTGTGTGTGTTAATTAATTCTTCATTTTATTTATTTCACAAATAAAAGAAAATCTACTAGAACGTGATTGTCTAATTAGCCCTTCTGTAATAAAAGTTGACCACACTGCTTTCAGTCAAGCTACCAACCAACCAACCTAGAATGGGATTTTATATAAATGTACGAGTACTATATTCTTGTAAGTAAAAACTAGGAGGTTCAAGAAACAAGTTTGAAAATTAAATCAGTGAACACCTCCGCCGTAAATTCCTCATCCGCAAATGCATCCTTTTTTAGACTTACTTTCAGTTGTATACAAAAACTTAAAAGTATTAATACTTTCATTTTATTTTAGTTTAAGTTGAAAATAAAACTGAAAATTTTTTACAGAGTACATTTCGAAAGGATGTTGCAGTCTCAACACAAAGAATTTTCAAGGACTTTCGGCCATACATGCTGCTTTCCGTAATAGTTGAAAACAGAAGTATTTAAGTGCTTTACACCCCAACAGAAGATATGACAGTGAGTTACCAGTACGACGTAGCATCTTCTACCTCAGGAGGATTTATTAGACTTCTTTTCCGATGGAGAGGAAGTGTATGGAAACTTGTCTATCACGAAATGTTTTTCTTCACGGCAGCGTATTTTACGCTGACTATGTTTTACAGATTTATCTTGACAGATATGCAAAAAAGGTAAGATTTGATTTCAGATTCATTGAAAGAAATCTTTAGTATTTGCCAAATGGGACATTTAACCCGGTAGACTTTTTAGAGTGTGCAATGATTTATGTATCTAGATTAATAATAATTGTGAGTAAAATGGATACTGACGAATAAGACAGAAAATGAAATTTTACCCAGAATGTAGATAAAATTTTCATGCGTAATTGCCATACATTTTCAGAGGAATCCATGTTTCGAAACAAGGTAGTGCAGAAACTTTTAACTTCAATTCTTGTGGTATAGTCAGTTTAGTTTAATTTCTTTGTATATCGTATGCTATGTTTTATTTCTTATTATGTTTTAAAAGTTTATCGTACGCGAGGATTTTGTCAAATCAGTTCCTGCTAGGTGCAAGAGAGGAATACATAGAAGAAATTTCATAACTGAAATATAATAAATATTTATAAAATAAAGAATAGATAAGATTAAAAAGTAAATAAAATCTGTTTAAAATTCTCAACACATAAATTTGAATTTCTTTATATATAAGTTGTGTATGTGGATTATAAGAATACTAAAGGTGCATTATTTTATCTATATATTAACTAAAAACAATATTTATAAAAGAGGAAAAAGATCTGCTAATTTATTAACAGTCTTATAAAAGAAAGTGTTAGCATTAAGGTGAGCAAAATAAAATTAAAAATTCCCCGAACTTATCTTCCAGATCAAAATATTCGAATAATATCGAAAGTTGAGGAATTCAATAACCTTAAACAGCTGATTTTTGTATTGTTTTTGACACAGAAAATAAAAAATAATGGAACATGTTTGTATCATTTAAAGTGTATTCCAAACAAGATGTTTTCTAGACCAATACCTTATATTTAAAAAAAATTACTGAAATCTGAAGAGATGGCTAAAAAAATTAGTATATTGCAAAATTTAATGTTGGTTTAGAGAACATAAATTCACAAACATTATAATAGCTGCTGAACTGAAGAATAGTTTGACCTTGGATTTCTAGTTTCTCATTTGCTAATTATGGATCGAAGGAGTAACAAATCGAAATTTAATATGTTTCTCAAATTGTATCCACAAAATGGAGGCTTTTCAAATTAATCGCTTCTTTAGCGGTCAAAAGGTACGACATAAAAGATGCGAGGGGGCTGAAAAATACTTTGAAGAAACACTCATTTCGATGCATAAATTGTATACACAGTAGATGGGAAGAACTATGAGTGATTGTGTTTTAAATCTTCTACAAAGAGACGACTTACTAAATTTTAAATCACGAGGGCTTGAGACGAAGCCACTAGTGATTGCTAAGAAAAAAGCTGCTACAGTTCAACGGTGCTAGGAAAAGCTATAGCTGGATTAATAAGACTCGAAAAAGGTATTCTTTAAAGTTGAAAGCATTTTTTTTTGAAGTCCCATTAGTGATCAAGGGATCTGTATGTGTAATCTTAAGCAAGAATAATTTGTAAAGAATACATAAAACGTTCAGTGAAATTTTCGGCATTTGTCATGACATGGACTTGATGAACGCATTGAGTCTTGGCAAACTATATATCGTATGCGAAAGCGTCAGTTATATATTTCGGAATGATTCATAGTAAATGAGTACTTTATTCTAATGGCAAAGGGTATCATTGGGTGAAGAGTGCTCTTTAGTGACGATATTAGTACTCTTTAGAAACAAAGGAATTGTGTGTCTTGTGCTCATCAAGGGATGCGCATGTGTAGTCTTAAGGAAGAATCATTTGATAAGGAAGACCAAAAATATTGAGTGAAATTTGTTGGCTTTGACATAATATGCGCTTATGTGATGGCACATGTTCCAGACAGGCCATGTATCGTGCATGAAGGTGTTGATTCCTAAGTGTATTTACATATTGAGTATTTTGTGAACCGGCAAAGGCTATCGTGGAATCAAGAAGATTGAAAGAGGCATTGTTTTGATATGAAGTTATTTTTGTGAGTTTTATATAGCCGCAGCGGGTACAAGCAGGATCTTTATTGTGTACAATGTGTTAATTATGAAATGTGCCATGAAATTATTGAGCACTTTTGTCACGGGCATCAGAAGATTTATGAGATGGGCTTTCGTTTTCCAGCGCGATTCAGCTTTTTATCACTCCTCTAAGTCCACGATTTGATGACCCAAGCAAAAGAAAGTTATTATAATTTCTTTGATAGCAAAATAACTGATCCCTATATTCAAACCTAATTTAGAATTTGTGGGGAGTTAAGAAGAAACGCCTTCAAGAACTTATAAAAAGAGGAAAAAATCAATCCATTTCTAGGCTGATATCCATAAGGGGACTTTTTGATCAAATACTGGAACAGTAAGTCAGTAGTAAGATAGATCAATAGAGTGCTAAGAAGGATGCAACAAAGTACTAAATTATCACGTTCTCTCCTTTTTGACTAAGTTCTACATTTATTTAACCTTTTGAACCACATACAATTTTTCGTTTTGTATTTTTCAAATAATAGTTTTATCAAAATTTAGAATATATATTCTTTGCTTACGTGGTAATAAAATTTGCATAGTACGTTGATTAAGATCACGGAAATAAATTAGAAATACGAATGAAACAAAACATTTTCCTTAGTTATTACAAATTTTTTTAGTTTGAGTTTCATACTATATTTTTCAGAAAGCCTGATTTTGGATTATGATAAACAACTTGATATTTCCACTTAAAATAAACATAAACTGGAGTCATGCTTATAGCATAATTAGATACATCTAACCGCAAGTACTATTCAAACGCTTCCAAATATGTTGTCCCTATGAGGTAGAAGCCTCTAGCCTCTCACCTATTTAAGTAATCACGGAAAATTAAGGAAAAAACTCATGAAATTAAACATCAGGCGTGCGCTATCCATTTTCAAGAGCAATATACCTGTGACAAGATCATGAACCATATCCGAAATGCCGGTGATACACCACTTATGGCATAGATCCAGGGATCTCATCTTACGAAACAGCTCTGCGGGAGAGATTAGCAAAGACGGGCAAGTATGAGAACAGACGATGTTTGTCATATGTTGTTACTGTTTATCATCGTCGAGACTCATTTTGGAGGTTGCTCGTTCTTTTTTCCTCAAGTTTGATTCTAGTGAAGCGAGAATTGCATTTCAGGGCACGTTTTGAGATAATATGCCTTTGGTTTGAAACATTTGTAGCATATTGTATAAAATTATATAGCGGAAATATTTCTGAGATGAATTATTAAGTATTTAAACTGTTTTCGGAAAGCTGCATTATAAAACCAACAAGAAATAAGATAACCTAAGTTTTTCAATGAATTATACTATGACATGACAACTATTTAATAATTTTTAATTGGGCTAAGATATAATAAAAATCCAGTTCAAATAAATATTGACGTTTATTTAAAAAATTTTACCTCATTAAGGGTTTATCGGAAATTAGATACCGCAGATCTTATCAGCTGTTTCAATGTAATATCTAAACTCGTAAAAATTCTTCTATAGAACTAGATTTAATCTTCTGTGAGCTGCTGGCCACTTCTGTATAAAACGTCTAAAGGTGCGGAATTGTTTGTGTTATTTAAGCGTATCATGTTATCTGCAATCGGGTAAGTGTGGACGATGCCGTGTACCGCAGTATTGTTGGAAAATTTGATACAAGATACGACATTGACACGATCTCCTTGGTGTCAGTCTTTTCTAAAGCAGAAAAAAATGGTACGAAATTAAGATATAGCAAAAAAGTACATAACCTGCATTGCATTATGACAGAAAAGACACCGTGGTTCATGTGGATTTATGGTACGTTGGAAAACGCACAAGAGAAAGAGATATGCTGTCGACTGCTGCAAAACAAAACATTGTGTCATCAT
>OU015493.1:122722692-122880192 GCA_907164885.2 Dolomedes plantarius | reverse complement strand
AAAGTCAAAATAACAGGGCTTTCACCGGACAGCATACTTTAGATTGCATATCACACATAGAATTTTCTATTAACAAGCCGCCCACATAGTGCAGTGGTTAGCGTTCTTAGCTGCCAAGAAGTGGGCTTGGGTTCAAATCCCGAATAAGGCTTGGTCGTTTCAACGTCGTCCCCGTCATAGGGAGCATGCTGGCTCACCTAAAGGGTGTTACCACAATAAAGTAGCTAGTAAATCGCGGTGAATAACAAAAGGCGAATGAGTTACGACAAAATGCCTACGCATTAGACAAAAACAATTCTATTAACAACTTTAGGAAAGCAAAATCATATAAAATTTGATTCATCGCAAAAGTATAATTTTTTATCAGGAGAAATCTCCAAAAGAATGGAGATACGGTTTGAAACTTTCTCGCATGATCAATCCAGTGAATGATTATTGATCAAAACTAAAATTTTGAATTGATATCCACAAATATAATTGTTAAGATTCTTCCACTCGGAGCATTTAGATACTGGGAGTAACCTATATCTTCAGTTGCTGTTTCTAGGGCAGCAAGCAAAACCACAAAGGGTCTTAGAAAACTGAGTCTTCTGCAGTGACGCATAATATATTGTCTGGCCTAAAAATAAAAGTTAGTTTACTTTGAAACATTTCACTCGTGTTCCTCACTAGCATTATTTCTAATTAAAGACGTTTTAGAGTGCGCCTGTACTCGTTTCGTTTCGCCATCTCACGAATCATATGCCCTACTATAAAACGATCATACAAAGCATTGTTATATCTTTTTTTTGCCGATCATTTTACTAACAAACAGCACATCATCACATGACCCAAGCTGCCTTTGTTGTAACTCAACTTCAGGAGGTGTTGATTCTGCTGTATGTGTCTCGTATAATTTCTCGTTCCCAGTAAAAGACCTACTCCTAGTGCATCATGTCATATCATTATTAAAATTAGATGGAATAATATGATGCAGAGTATAAATCTTTTCCCGATAATGATATAATATTGAGAAGGATGCTGCAAAATGCACATAATTATATATCAAAACGATAACAGTTTTGTAAAATCTTTTATATAAGTTTCACATATTTTTATGAATTTTTAATATTTAATCGTTTTTTATATTCAGTACATTTTTTTAATTTCTTATAATCAGTATAAGATTATCTGCACACTAAATGTATTCATTTAGATTTCGAAGAAAACAGCTCGAAAAAAGATATTTATGCAGTTTATTTGAAATTAATTTAATTAATTATTTTTATTTATTGCTTCAAAAGAAATTTCTAGAAGAAGAATTCTCAATTTTTTAAAAGTATATTGACTTTCCTCATGCAGATAATTATATTTTCAGAAAGTATATCTTAGATATCTACCGTAAATAAGATAATGATATTTGGAGGTGGAATGCATTGTTTTCAGTTATCGACTAAATAACCTTGTAAACAAAAAGTCTATTTTTTGGTGACTAAAAGTGTTGCTTAGTTACATCTAGCTTTGAAGAAGGGCCAAGAGTACATTTTTTTTCACTGCAAGGAAACAATAGAAAAATTCCGTTCACAGTCCTTAAGTTCAGCTGTTGTTGAAAACCAGGCTTTCTTGTGTGAAACGCAATAAGAGATGTTTGCTTCTTAGCAAGATGAACTAGAATAACTAAGATAAGTTGGGACAACACTGGCTAGATTTTACTGATTTCCAAATACTCTGTAACTATTTTGAGAACAAAAGAAAGGGGATAAATCTTTGGGGTTTTTTGGACTAATTTTGTTA
Organism: Dolomedes plantarius; assembly: GCA_907164885.2. Lineage (NCBI taxonomy): Eukaryota > Metazoa > Arthropoda > Arachnida > Araneae > Dolomedidae > Dolomedes > Dolomedes plantarius. The sequence goes on along the minus strand of OU015493.1, from coordinate 122,878,419 downwards.
TAAAAATTAATGGTATCATTTTTGAAAGCTCACAAGTTTAACAGTTCACAATCCCAAAACCTGAAGACATTTAAAAATGTAACAGAAGTAAGTTTTCTGAAAAAACTGGAGAAAAGTTAAGTAATTTTAGTCTACGTTCGGAGGTCTTACGTAACTTCAAAGCTAAACAACGTTGTTTGCATTCTGATGCCATTCAACTGTAAACTCAATGATTTTCTTTTACCATCTTGGGCTTATCATTTAGACCTACCATTTAGGGAAATCGTCGGTGTACCTACTTAATTTTGTAGTAAAATGTCTATCAGTATGTAATTAATTCAGCTTGAAACGCCATTTTGGAATAGTTGGCGATCCTACCCGTTACTTAGGGGTTCATGGCCATTTTGTAGTGGAACGTAGCACTTATAACGCACAACAGTTATTCTCAAGTAAAACAATAAGGAAATATGTCTTATGTATTATGTATTTGGACATATCTTATGTATTATTTGGAATCATTAAAGATCAGAGTGTTATTTTAGACATGTGAGGAATTTCTATTTACAGCAAGACACGTGGAGCAAGGCACGTGGAGTAAGTGTTGAAAATCGCAGAATTTTCTAAGGTGAAGTGCAATTTATTCTCATGACACGAGAAAGAAAACAGGAGAGACTTGGCACACAAACTCGCAGCAATTATGAGCGTCGAATTCAGCCAGCAGCTCTTTGTGTTTAGAAGTTGCACTTACCATGCAGGGGGAGAAAAGTATACGTCAAAATATGAGTAATTATTACATCTAATTGAAGCTTGTATTTTTCTTTTTGAAAAAGACGTTATAAATTGAACCTTGAGGTACTTATGAAAACTGTTAAATAACCATGAATCATGGTTGAATTTATAATGTTTAACTTACTTTATTTTCAGAAACAATAGTGGGAGAGGATAAGTAATATTTTTATTTAATAGATATAATTCATTTAGATACATATTTCGTTATTTTGGAATACATTCTTAATTTATACAGGATTTTTCAATGCAGCTGTTTTTGTTGAGTAATTAATAACATTTTTTTTTCACATTGAGATAAAGCGAATTGGAAGACAATCTATTTGTGATCCATTTATAGGAATTCATATAATGTCAAATTTATTTGTTCAGAGAAAAAATAGGTCTTTAAACTTAAGAGGGTGTTGCCTGATTTTATTTTAATTTGAGTAAACGAAAATTTAATAAACTAAAATCAAAGAAATGACTGTTGTTGAGAAATTACTTTTGTTTGGAGTAGTTGTATAAACAACGCTTGACATCAGCGAAGGTAAATATTTCATTTATCATAAATTTTTTCATGACGCAAAACCTATTAACTTTTTCGCCTATATTTACTTAAAACTGATGAAAGAGTAAATAAGTCCACTAGTGCATTACCTAACTTACACATTTAAATTAATTCCATCAGTCGTTATTATGCTTTTCAGGCTGATGAACAGTATCTCTCTGTATGTACCAGGATCAGATGAAACAAGTCGAGTTCTGCGGCGGACTATGATGCGGTACCTGAACGTAGCCCTAGTGCTGGTTCTCCGTTCCATCAGTATGGCAGTGAAGAGGCGATTCCCAACAAGGGACCACTTAGTGGAGGCAGGTTTGTGATGTAGTAATGCGAGGGAAATTTTAATAAGTGCACATAAGACAGATAAAAGTGCATGCTTATCCTTTAGCTATGTCAAGTATACAAATATGTGCATGCTTCTCAAACTGTGTATGAATTACTGGAAAAAGTAAGTTTTACCCAAGGGGCAGAAGTTTAAATCTTATAGATCATAAATACGTCATGTAGATTTGTAGGGTGTAGTTTATTTAGCCACCACAAACCTCTGGTCTCACTAGTTCGCCTATCAACAGTAATTTTGAACAGCCTTTGAATGGCATAGTTCGGCTACTGATTCACCGTCGTAACTCTCACCATGATAAATTCCCGGAAGTTTAGGGAAGCAACCGAGTCGAATACAAACGAATTCGTATAATGGGATCTGCTAGTACGCGAATTAAACTACAGATAAATCAAAGAATTTTTCTTCTTTGCTCATTGAATTTTGTATAGTTTTCTGTTCAGTAAATTTTATTTTAATCTTGAAGATGTACATGGCTTAAAACTTTGTCTGTCACATAGGTTGACGGGAATCCTCTACGTTTGAAAAGAAAAGTACAAAGTATAAAACAGGATATATTTTATACTATAAGGAGACATTTTATAGCAATACGCTGTCATTGTGAAGCTACCAGTATTTTTCCTTTTTGGAATGTTTTAACTAATTGTTAAATCAGTAAGACGAGGAAAGCATTCTCTTAATTTTATATGAAAACTTAAGTACCGCAAACATTTACGATTTCTCAAGGTTATCTACTGCAGCTCATATTCAAAATATTAGAATAATTACACTTTTTTACAAATTGAAAATATCGTTTGGTAATTTAATGTCTTTTAATGCAAATATGCAAACGATAATTTTATTAAGAACTTATTTTTGATTAAACTTATTTATTATCTTAAAATTAATATCATTTTTGAAAAGATTAATTGAAAAAAAATTATTTTGAAAAGTCAAAATATTAGAATATTTATTCAAGTGGTTCAAAATATTAGAATATTTCACATTAATTCTCCTTTAATTATCACCAATTCATAACTGGTGGCATCATTGATTAAATTCAGACGATTTTATTTAAAATCAGTATTCATTTTGCAGTTTGTTTGCTTTTTCGTCTTAAAATGGGTCGTGTGAGTGATATTCCTGAATCTATTAAACTTCGTATGGTTGATTTGTATCGGCACTGTAAAAATCAATGTTATATAGTGAATTGTTTACATTGTTCGCAATCAAGCTTTAGTAAAATACGAACACAATATTCAAAAAATGAAAATTTCAAAATAATCGCCGAAGTTGCGGCCGAAAACCAAAATCATCTGCTAGAGATGAGAGGAAACTGAAGCGTATAGTTAAGAAAAACCGTTTTAAAAGTGTGCGATTCTTGCACCGAAAATGGAAAGAAGGAGTTGAAGTTTCTAAATCGAAAACATTAAGACGTCTTCATAAATTTAAGTTTGAATCTCGTGTACCGAAAACAAACCTCTCACGACTGCAAGAAAAAGCGTATAAGATTGAATTAATGTAAATCAAGACGTTTATGGAGCGAAGAAGATTGGAAAAAAATATTATTTAGTGATGAAAGTATGTTTTGTGTTTCATATGGTAATCAAGGTATTAGAGTTTGGAGAATGAAGCAAGAAGCATTTGATAAAGAATGCCTTAAACGTTCGGTAAAATTTGCTGCTAGTGTCATGATTTGGGGTTGCATGGACGCAGAAGGACCTGGAAAGTTATGCATCGCCTACGAAAACTCTCAGATATATCAAGAAATTTTGGAATATTACATGATTCCATCATCAGAAGATTTATTTGAAGATGATTTCATCTTTCAACAAGATTTAGCGTCACCGCATACCTCGGTGTCAACTAAGAATTGGTTCCGCCAACGTAAAATTAAGGTACTTCCTTGGCCACCAAACTCACCAGACATTAATCCCATCGAAAACTTATGGGGTATAACGAAGAAGAAACTCCCATAAAATCCTCCTTCAAGTAAAACTGAGTTAGTGGCACGTATAAAGTCTATTTGGGCTAATATTGATAGAAATGTTTGTAAATACCTTGTATATAGTATGCAAGATCGATTGTACGCTGTTATTAAGCTAAAGGGGATGCTACAAAATATTAACTACCATTTACTTTATATTCATAAGGTAATATTTTTGCGTAAAATAAAATGTTCTAATATTTTGAACTAATCTAAATTTTATTCTAATATTTTGATGTGTTTCAGAAAGCTGTTGTATACCTAATTTATTGTATTTTATATTTTGTAAATGTTAAAATCTTATCTAAACATTCCAGATTTAATTTATAAGAAATTTAATTGCATTTACTTAGAATCAAAAATAAATAAATGGAAAATAATTTCTTTTTTATTACTTTTTCTCAATTATTCTAATATTTTGAATCTGAGCTGTACGAGGCACTTTAGTTATAGTACTTGGGTAACATGTTACTATAGAAATAGAAATACACATTTCGTTATGAAAAAATAATTTGATTATTAATTAAATTTTATAAGGGAAAAACTGAAATTACTGTTAAATGTAACATTTCTGATGACCAAGTTTTGATGTTTTTATAAAAAATATGACGTATAAAAGCATTCAAAAACATTATCTTCAAAAATTTGTTATTTAAAGAGATTAATAAACAAAGTTTCATCATGCGCTTAAATTCATGTTGTCTTCTTTGTATGCTTCACAATTTGACAAGCAGATCATAGATAATGACAAAATTCGAATAATACAGTTGCAAAGTATGTTAATATGCTTGCGATCTCTCCAACACCCGAGTTCAAAGGCATGATACGGCAGACGGATCTTACTCACAGTGATTAATCTGTTGCGAAGAGAAAAGAACACAGCAAGAAGCTATCCGATGCATGAGTAATTAGTGGTATTGTATTGTACCGTGCTTTGTTTGAAGGGAAAATGATGTATGTCAAGCTCAAAAGCAGATGAAAAAATGCTGTTAAATGTTTTCCACAGAGAATTTAATCATGTACTAAAGTTGGCATTAATTGCTGGATATCTAAAAAAAAACTTTAACAAAAGATAATAAGGATGTTTCGGTTTCTTGGCAATTTAGCATACGTATGAGATATATTTAAATGAAAGAGTGATTCACTGACTGGCATCATTAATTAACCTCATTTAAGCAAAATTAGTCTGTTATCTAAATAAATTCGGACAAAATGTAGCAAAAGTTTTAAAGGTTGTTCTAAACAGAGTTTTTAAATAAATTTTTGGAACATAAAATCCTTGACACCGAGTGTGAAATGATTGAATGTTTGTCAATTAATTCAAAATAAGAATACGGAGTAAAAAAATAATAAACTAAGTTCTCCGAAGAATACATATTCTTTAACCATAAATAAATTAGGAAATAAGTGTGGAAAAAAGCAGTGCTTAAATTATAACTAGAACATTGCTAATTTTGGAAAGATAGTAACACACTAAGGAAAGAGTTGATTCAAAATAAAAGCACTCCGCCAGAGACGTATCAAGTTAACCAGTCTACGGATGTCATCTTATGGCAAGTTTAACCAAACGTTTTGCAGTTGTTGCTAAAATTCATCAGTTGCAAATGCATGATGGACTCATCTTAAGGTTTAAGATGCCTCACATATGTTTTAGTCGAGAAAGGTCTGACATGGACAGAAGGTCAGGAAAGGGGGTCATTAGATTGAGAATAGAGCAGAAAAGTACGTGAAGTGTAAGCTGTTACATTAACAAGCTACGAAAAATGGTATTTATAAGTGCTCACGGTAAGAGCACAACGATAATCGCATCAGTGTTCCGCTGGCTGGTCTGACTTGCCTTTTAGAGCTATCATAAAGAATTTATCATAATAATTGATAGTGTCTCACTTATCATTATTTTAAGGTTTTCCTCAGTTGGCCAATTAAAGCCAAAAGCTAGTTTTCATATTCGAATCTTCTCCAAATACATATGCGGTATTCAAAGTTAAGCAGCGAGATGTTTTGCTAAACATTGCCAGTCGTACGCTTGCCAGAATTGTGAAACCAGATATCTGTCAAGAAATAGTTTTCAGTGACGAGACGTTAGTGGCAGATGCCTTACAAGAAACATTTTTATGTTTAATTTTAAACGCAGACGATTCAGGGTCTCGCCTCCGCTAGTCGCTTATCAATAGTACGTTAGAAATGGTGCGGGGTTTAAAGGACGAAATGTGTCTCTAGACAGAACTCGGTAAATCCGCTGATAAAGTTATTACTGTTGCTATTTTCCTTTCGCACTTCAAAACCTTCGTGGTGTTTATCCTGTGAACACTAGTGTTAACAATGTGCGACGGCCACGGAATGTAAACCGAAATAGCGGACAATAAATCAGCAAAAACCATCATGGGGATCATTTGGATGAGCCTCTCTGATCTCAAAGACTCAATCTCTACTGAAGTTCTACAGTGTGCTCCAAATTTCAACTGCATCGTCGTGTAGCACATGTGCTCGATGTATTTGTTTCAGAGGCCACAGGTGTTTCTATAAAGGAGAAGCAAGACTAATATCCGACTCTTAAATGGTGGTGTTAGGCTCTTGTGACTATTTATTGGGGCTTAATTTCCCCCCTTTTGTTTATCTCAGTACGAAGTATTTAACTGCTCATTTTCACAAACAATGGATTATTTTATCAGGTGCTTCCTTCCCCCCCCCAGAGTGAATAAGATACTAGAGTAGAATGGAAGATACCAAAGTCTTCTTACATATACAAACATGCTTACAAACAGTTATTCACACACACACACACACACATTTACACAAACACTTTGGAGGGAGTATTTGTTTATATATATTTACAGATTTTTTCCTGTTATCAATGGTGCCCTTTCTACACCCCTCCACACACACCCATGCATTTAGTTCTAGCTACAAAATGACTTTTAGTAGCTAGAACTAAATGAATATTTTTTAATTAAGTATGGTTACAACGGTCTATTTATAAAAAGTAATAAAATTACATGTCAATTAGACGCATTAATGGAAAACATTGGAAAGAATATAATATAGATATATGATGTCTAAAAAACGGAAATAAAGTCCAAAAAGAATTTGATTGAATTGATAGAATATGAGTAAAACCATCTGTTACCCTTAACGTTGTCCTTTTTTTGTAATAATTAAGTTGTATCTTATTTTAATTTCCTTCAATATGTTTTGACTGCACATACATTTATAAATGTATGTAGAAATTTAAGAACATATTAGTATGCTTGTTAATACATTAGTGTATATAGTTATCCTAATTTTACACTTAATTTCCTTTTTATTTTCCTCCGAAACACTTTTTGTTCATTTTAAATAACTCTCTTTTGACAAAACTATATTCATATACGGCAGGATTCATGACAAAACTTGAATTGGAGATGTTGAATTCTGTACCCTCAACTGAGTTTAATACTTTTTGGATACCTTGTACGTGGTTTATAAATCTGCTGCGAGAGGCTAAGCAGGAGTGTCGAATAACGGATTCGAATGGTCTCAAGCTCATCATGGAAGTAAGTACGTTTCTACAAATTTTGATACATTATTCTTTTGTGTAACGATAATTTTTTTCTCTATTTTATGTGCAAAATTTACTTTATTCATAATGGAATTTTCGATAGATTTTTTTAAAAATAAGTACATGAAAAGTTTCCATTTATTATCATTGTTGTATGTGGATAACAAAAATGCAAAGAATTCACGAATTCATTCATGAAAATTACGACCACGAATATTTTATCATTATATTCGTTGAGGTTCACTGATTTCTTACGAGATTAATACATGAATCGGATGACCTCATAAATTCCGAGATGTAAGAAATTTAGGGTTTCTACCATAGTCTGAGAGAAGGAAAAGGTTTCGATCTGTGCGATGTTATTTCAGAAGCATATATTTAATTTGCACTGCAGTTGTATATGAATTGTGCCAATTTTGCGTCGAACAATATGAATCATTTTCATGGTTAAGTTAATATTAGGTGTAACTATTAAGTTAATAGACATACAGAATTTTTTGAAGAATTTTTCGAGCAGTCTTGGGTTAAAGGTTTTGCATCTGATTTTGCCACTCTTAAACAGAAAGATACGTCAAACAACTTGTAACTAAAACTATATTTTTTAAATGTAAATTAAAACAAATATTTGTGTAATTTTTTTAAATACCATTACGATCACTTTTGTGTTATGTGGATTTGTATATTCTTTAGTTGATGGGAATCGCACAATCTGTTGAGCTTTTCTGTACACAAAGATAACAAGCTAGAAAGAGATTATATAAGGTCGTGGTGCGATCTGTTAGAACACTTCAGAATTACAAGTAAAACTGTTAAGTATGAACAACGATAACACCGTTAAGTCTTAATCGAAAAAGAAATTAATTTTAGAAGTTCTTACATGAATATTTTGTTAACATTCCTGCTTAATTATGCCAGAAATAAATCATTATACACTTTCCTTTGCTTCTTTCACTTCATGCTTTTTTTTACTTTTTAAAACTTTTTTTATCATTTCGAGAGCAAAAATAATATTGACAATGATAATGGCAACCGGAAGAGAAAAATAGTCACATAAAACAGAAAATTATTCATTTAAAAAAGTATTTTCTATAATAAATTTTAATGTTAAGCACTATGTACAAATTTTCCCATTCAAACAATTACTTTCCAGAAAACAATTTTGTACTTTTGATATTAGTAGAAAGAAGCAGTTTTAAAAATGGAAACAGTTATAGAAATTATAAAAAAAGGAAAGGTAATAATTACATTAAAGTAAGATTTATCATTTGAACTATTTGAAGATGAATTAGAGCTTCATAACCTTTTAAGGCATTTTGATTTAATAAGATCGATAATTTTAACACGTATCCGAGGCTTTTGATACAATTTAATGACTGAGTACAATGGATGAATAAATAAAGTAAAAAAATTAAGTGCAAAAAAATTGACTAAAAAAAATAGGGAAAATAGGGTCGATATTCAAAATTCTCTTGGACTCTGAAAAGCTGTATATCATCAAAAGACAGAGAAATCCCTGATTGGTAGCTGTACAATATGCTCTAAGCTCAATATAAATTTTTTTTTAGTCCTATGACAGCAGTTAAGCTTAGAGTTTCTTGTAAAATAATACTCCTTTTTATCTTTGTTCATTACAAATCATTTACGTTGTAGCAGTTTGTATTTCAAGCAACATGACAGCTCAGTTTACTAAAAGAAATACATTACTATGATTGTTGAGAGTTACATTTTGTCTTGAACTTTTAAATGAAAAGTTGTTTCAACCCGTTAAAAAATACTCAGCGTTCAGCCTTCGCGTTTGTCACATATGTCAGTACTAGCTACTTCACAAATTGCCTCGAGTCATTTCTTGGCAACACACAGTATCCGCCCTAAATTTAAAGACAATGAGAGCCAGCGTTTTTTTTTATATCTTAAAACGAGTCGTGTGATTAGCCGAAAGAATAGCTTGAAAATTTCGCAGTAGCGTAGGTTCACCATTAATCAGACTTTTTGTGATTTCGATGATTTGTCTAGAAGTTTGTGTTTTCATCGGCTGTTCTGATGTAAATTAAAGATATCCATTCTTAAAGTACTTAAAGATTGTAATGTTAATTATCAGCATATTAAAAGCTTTTTTTTTTGTGAGAAATTTTATATTCAGGAAATAAGTGATTTTTTAAATATAAAATCATTAAAAAGGATGTAATTTCTGAAATAATATCAGAATTTTACTCCCACTGAAAACTCAGAGTTTATTTCCTATGAAGTCCGAATTAGCCAAAATCTTGTCTGGGACCTTTTATTTTAGACAAGATTTTGCCATATTCAGAAAAGTCAACACCTGATTATTTTTTTATTTTGATAGCCAAAGGTTCTTTAATTCGAAAAATAATATTGATGATAATGTGTATTAAAAGGTTGAAATGCCCTCAAAAATTAAAACGCACAGGCTTTTTTGTTATGTTTATGTTTGAGTTTCGATAAGGGGGTAATAATCAGCAAACAGTAAATTTATGTCGAAACCAGTGATTTTACAAAGTATTTTAATTTACAGATAATAACAATTCTTTTTCACCCCACAATTAAACTTTCCAGATACTTTTGAAACTGAAAAAAACTCATATGTATGGTTATGCCTAAAGAATGCCTAAGGTTATGCCTAAGGAACTAATATTGGAATTAGTACTGTAAATATCAGTTGGATAGTGCTTATATTCAAAAATAAATTTAAAACTGTTACGTAACCATGTGAAAAAATATTTGGTATTGTATAAATGTGTATAAATTCACATGTGTGTATAAATTCACAGCGATAATTTTATTGCATTTCACTGTGGTTAATTTGATTTTAATTTCAACGCCCTCAATAAATTTAAATTTATTTTAATAAACTAATCTTATTTTCTTCTAAATAACTTGGCCGATGTGAAATCAATAAATGGATCGTCGAACAAAAAATATCCGTAAATTCGCTTCAAACTATGTTCTTTATGATTTATGAATCCTTCGCTACATATAAGAAATTTTAAAGATTTCTTTTAAGATTATTATCAAGCGAATGTGATGCAAGTACCGTATTTTTCTGACCATAAGACGCACCGGACGATAAGACGCACCTCAGATTTATGCGAGGATTTTTAGAAAAGAATATTTTGTACAGCTCATATTCAAAATATTAGAATAATTAAATTTTTTTACAAATAGAAAATATCGTTTGGTAATTTAATGTCTTTTAATGCAAATATGCAAACGATATTTTTATTAAGAACTTATTGTTGATTAAACTTATTTATTATATTAAAATTAATATCATTTTTGAAAAGATTAATTGAAAAAAAAATTATTTTGAAAAGTCAAAATATTAGAATATTTATTCAAGTGGTTCAAAATATTAGAATATTTCCCATTAATTCTCCTTTAATTATCACCAATTCATAACTGGAGGCATCATTGATTAAATTCAGACGATTTTATTTAAAATCAATATTTTTTTGTCTTAAAATGGGTCGTGTGAGTGATACTCCTGAATCTATTAAACTTCGTATGGTTGATTTGTATCGGCACGGTAAAAATCAATGTTATATAGAGAATTATTTACATTTTTCACAATAAAGCGTTAGTAAAATACTAACACAATATTAAAAAAATGGAAAATTTCAAAATAATCGCCGAAATGGCGGCCGAAAACCAAAAACATCTGATAGAGCTGACAGGAAACTGAAGCGTATAGTTAAGAAAAACCGTTTTAAAAGTGTGCGATTCTTGCACCGAAAATGGAAAGAAGGAGTTGAAGTTTCTAAATCGAAAACATTAAGACGTCTTCATAAATTTAAGTTTGAATCTCGTGTACCGAAAACAAAACCTCTCACGACTGCAAGAAAAAAGCGTATAAGATTGAATTAATGTAAATCAAGACGTTTATGGAGCGAAGAAGATTGGAAAAAAATATTATTTAGTGATGAAAGTATGTTTTGTGTTTCATATGGTAATCAAGGTATTAGAGTTTGGAGAATGAAGCAAGAAGCATTTGATAAAGAATGCCTTAAACGTTCGGTAAAATTTGCTGCTAGTGTCATGATTTGGGGTTGCATGGACGCAGAAGGACCTGGAAAGTTATGCATCGCCTACGAAAACTCTCAGATATATCAAGAAATTTTGGAATATTACATGATTCCATCATCAGAAGATTTATTTGAAGATGATTTCATCTTTCAACAAGATTTAGCGTCACCGCATACCTCGGTGTCAACTAAGAATTGGTTCCGCCAACGTAAAATTAAGGTACTTCCTTGGCCACCAAACTCACCAGACATTAATCCCATCTAAAACTTATGGGGTATAACGAAGAAAAAACTCCAAGAAAATCCTCCTTCAAGTAAAACTGAGTTAGTGGCACATATAAAGTTTATTTGGGCAAATATTGATAGAAATGTTTGTAAACACCTTGTATATAGTATGCAAGATCGATTGTACGCTGTTATTAAGCTAAAGGGGATACTACAAAATATTAACTACCATTTACTTCATATTCATAAGGTAATATTTTTGCGTAAAATAAAATATTCTAATATTTTGAACCAATCTAAATTTTATTCTAATATTTTGATGTGTTTCAGAAGGATGTTGTATACCTAATTTATTGTATTTTATATTTTGTAAATGTTAAAATCTTATCTAAACATTCCAGATTTAATTTATAAGAAATTTAATTGCATTTACTTAGTATCAAAAATAAATAAATGGAAAATAATTTCTTTCTTATTACTTTTTCTCAATTATTCTAATATATTGAATCTGAGCTGTATTTTGTTAGGTATATAAAGATATTTTCAATTTCTTACTTAATAAAAAATACATATAATAAAATTTTATATATTATGAATAATAAATAATATATAAAATATATAAAATATATATAATAAATATATATAATTTATGTAATAAAATATTCATTTTATTTTAACGTTACCTTCGGATCATATGACGCATTCCGATTTTAATTCGATTTATTTATGTACAAAAATGTGGTTTATGGTCCGAAAAATGCGAAATATTCCTTGTTTATTTTAAAACCCATGTGTTTGAAAATGCCGTTGGAAATTTTATTTAGGAAACATTTATCTACTTTCTGGGGAAAGCGATTGACCGTGATGCAATACTGATCCCTTATTTTCTACCTCCGTTCACAGAGAATGCTATATGTTTAAGGACTTGTCTCTAATTGAACAATGCAAATTGGATAGTCCACAATAAGTGACAGGACAGAAAACAACTGACGTAAACCGCGAGATATTCATGGAAGGTATCGGGGAGAAAATCTGACTTTCGGAAGCATTAAAGAGATTTTTTTTTTCCTTCAGGTTAGTCACACTGGAAACGGGCCAGTTCGATCTTTAATCTGTTTAAGTCTCTAGATACCTTTTTTTTCAAAAGTTTTGAAACAATACTTACCTATTTAGAAGGGTAAATGCTCTGGATTGCGAACCTCTTTGTTGTCTTTACCTCTCTCTTTTTGCTAATGCTATTTTTAATGAAGAAAAGAAAGTCAGTAAAAAGTTAGTGTAATGTTGATGATTGATGCTTGAAACGAATTTCAAACAAAATTGTATAAAAATAAATGATAATATTTACGACATGTGCATTCAATGTGGATGAAATGTTTGTAAAATTTTCTCGCTTCCTTTTCGTTTTATCAAGTGATATACTTAAGTATCTGTATCAGTTCTAATAATATATTTACTCTACTCAAAGAATGTGAGTCTAGAAAGAAATAAAGTCTGACAAAGAAATAAACAAAAATATTAATGCATAATTATATTCTTTTAGGTAATTAAATAATAATTCGTTATTAGAAATATTAGATATCAGAACAGCCCTATGAAATAAAGCTAAAACAATGAATTTTTTAAAAGTAATTAAAAATACATGATACCACCTTTTCAAGTAAAATGGCTTCCTTCGGTTCCTTTAAAGGCATTTTATATACTTTATTAAGATACTTATATTTAGTTAGAAATATCAATTCTAAAATGAGGTAATAAATATAAAACAATTCACTCAACAGTTTTGTAAGTGCTTTGCTTTTTTCATCAACTTTTATTAAAAAGTTCCAATTTATAGGTTTCGAGTCTTTAAAATTAAATATAATTGGAGTATTTACATTTAAAGTGAACATGCATCTATCTCAATCATAAACAACTTTCATAATCAAGTTTTACCCTTGTTAATGGGGTCTTCAACATGATAAAACTACTGAATATAGACAACGGAATTCTCATACACGAAATTACTTCATGTTTTTAACAGCTGACTTTTTCCAGAGTAGGATTGTCCATTGCACATTCATCATATGCTCGTAAGGCGACGACTGACTAGTAACGTAACGTCGTAATGTATTGCTCGTGGCAAGCATTACATTACAAGTGTACGCAACCCGCGAATGCTCGTTTGCGTGCTCAGCTAAGAGATGTTCCACTTCAGCCAGTTGAGTGCGATCTGCTCTGATTTGTAATGTAACGATCGAAGGAATTAAAGAAAAAAACCACAATCTGGTGGAGCACGATTGCTCGACTTAGCGACTCTGCTCGTCGCTCGCTTTCAGGCACTGACTACCGAATGCTCGTCTTACATTACAACGTTTTGTTACAAGTCAGTGGTCGCGTTTATAGGACCAAATATCATGACTTTTTTTATAAAAGTCTTCTCCGATCGAAGAATGTTTGATAATTGCGATTTTACTTTTAAAAAATTATTATTTTTCTTTATTGTGACAAAATATCGGGGGGGGGGGAGGAATTCTTATTTTCATATCAATGATATATTGAATTGATGAGTATCAATGTCTGTAACTTATCTTTGAAGTGAAATTCATCTGCAACAGTGAGAAAACTAAGCGTTTTTGCAGTTAAAAGAAATACAATCCAACAAGGGTTTTATTATAATTTTTACTTAAATACCTCGCGATTATTTCCTTTTCCTTATCAAAATCCCCCCTTAACGATTTTGAAGTCTACGAAATTGTTTAGAAGTAATTTCAGAAACTCGCAAGTTGGATCAAATTACTCCTTGATCATGAACATCAAAATATCATACTTGTGACTATTTTTCTTATAGCCATAATTGAAATAATTCGTCTAATCACCTCGGCCCCCTCCGCTTGCGCGTATTGGCCATGATAAACCTGAAGACCGGCGGTACATAGCAATACCTTCAAATTTAGCCGAAGGTTGATTTTACCTGGTCGGTTTATGTTTCATATGGGCCTGGGCGCCGGACGGACAGTACAGATTTGCCGACCAATTGGGGCAAGCCGGGGCCCTCCATAATTGAAATAAAATATAATTGACAGCTACACAAAAATATCTCTTCCTCTACGTTCAACAGCATTTTTAAAGTGTGTTATCACATATTTATTGCAACTTTCAGTTAATATGTATATAATAGAAATCCAACTAAATCAAGTACGGAAAATTGTTGGATATCAAAATGAGTCAAAATTAATAGGAAATGTAACTGAGTGCTCATGAAAGGCCCGTTAGTGTTATTGTCTCAGCTTATTGTTTTACCCATGAGGATGAACAGCTGTTTAAATTATGTCATTCGAACTGAACATCTTTTTAATGCTAATGAACACCTTTTAATGAATTTTGATGTCAACTTGGACCATTTTTTAACCACTTTACACTAGTTTTGGGGTTTTATTCATGTTTCTTATAGTAATGCCTAAAAGCAAAAATCTAAAAAACTTCTTTCTCTGAATAATTTGCTAGCAAAGACGAAAAGCATTAACATTTCCCTTTTCTTAAAGGACTTTAATTACTTGTTATTCTTTAAATGGATATGTCATTAGATACATAAACAAATTTTAAAGAAGGGAAATCTGTACATGCCTTATCTAATTTGAATGCTCTGCTCATACGTTTTTCTAAAGGGCATTAAATTAATGTTTCTGTATGCATAATTCAATGCTTTTAGTATAATAAACATTAGCTTTATATTTTATCTCTTTTTTATATATCTATTGAGGAATTTAACGAGTTCCGTTCTAAGTGTGGACTCCTATGGAGTTACGACTGGATCAGTATTCCTTTAGTTTATACGCAAGTAAGTATATCTTTTATGAATCTCATAAATACACGAATTACGAAGTAAGATATAAAACTAAAATACAATGACATATTTAATTTCAGAGGATTTTTTTAAGAGTTAATCTGTTATTATTTGTATTTTCAGTTTAACATATCTATCTATTTACTTATGAACATTCAACGACATTGTACATTTTGGCATCGAACACTGGAGTCACAAGTTATTAGTGCATGTTAGTTTTAGTGAGCACATTACTAGTCGCCACACATGAAATTAGGATTTCTTTTTGACTATGAAATGGGTCAAGAGCCTATACGTTATAATAACATTGCTGTGACTTTTGAACTACATGATATCAAGCCTGGCGCTAAGTCACAGTGAACAGTAGAAGTGAAAGGGAACACGAGCACCAAAGAGTGGCACGAAGGGCCCCTCGTGATTAGTCACAGAGGGCCATTATTAGTAATGTTTCAATAAATAACATTGCGCCCAAACCAAACATGCTAAAATTGCCAATCATCGTGCTAATCATCGATAGTTATGCCAGAAAAGAAATACTAGTTACATGACTGAACATTGATATAACCAACATAAACATCATTACAAAAGGTTTTAAGACTTTATGTTTGTAAATTAAAATCATTGTATCTCGAAATATAATACTTACTATATTAAACTTTCAGTTTAGACATTGAAATTTTTTAATTGAAGGTATATGTACATGCTGAATACAGTTTTACACATAAAATAGTGCTGAAGTAAGTTCAAAGCTCATTTGAATAAAAACAGTTTCTTTTTACTTTCAGGTTGTAACTCTTGCCACATATGCCTTTTATGGTGCTTGCATATTCGGTCGACAATATGTCGAATCATCTGTCAAAGCAGATCATAATTTTGAACTATACATTCCTATATTCACTATTTTTCAATTATTTTTCTACATGGGTCTGCTGAAAGTGAGTATAAGAAAGTTAGCTTTCATTTTTTATTGAGTGTTAAAAGCAGTACTTGGGTTTTCTTATGCCTGTTTATATTCTGATATTATTTATGTTGAATATGCTTGAATAACAATGACTGGGAAATTTTACACTGGCCTTCAAAACATCCAGAGCAAAGGCATTTAATCAAAGGCAACCAAAGGCATTTAATCAAAACCAAAATCAAAGGCATTTAATGAAAAAAAATTATAATATTGGTATAAATGTAGATTTTGTTAATATTTCATTACGTTTTTCTAAATTTTAAGCCTTTAACAATTAAGCTCATTTAATTGTTTATATGGACAGTAACACTTTATATGGACAATACATAGAGTACAAACATAACATATAAACAATTGTCCATAATTGTTTATATGGACAGTTTAAAACATTCTATTGAAAAATAAATTATTTTTTTGTTCAAAATTTCTTAGAATTATTTAATATACATACATTAATAAGTATTTTAGAAATGCATGATGATATTTTTATATTTATTAATTTTGAAAATTTGTCTGAGTAAGAACAAGTATTAATGTTTCACATCATCTTAAAACGTTATGAATGAAAGTATTATCAACATTATTTACTAATTTATTCTCTGTTATAAGCAGGGTTTTGAGCCTATTTAAATTCTTAGTAAAAACTATTTAGATTATAAATTTAAGTCACGTTTTCCTGTTCATTAATAAGATAGCTATATTTGGAAAATTTGCCTGAATAATAAAAATGAAGATCTGAGATTTAAATATATATATATATATATATATATATATATATATATATATATATACTTTACAGCCCTTTATTAAAGGTATAATATTTATTTATTCTTTTAATACAACTTCTTAGGTAGCAGAGCAAATGATTAACCCATTTGGTGACGACGATGAAGACTTTGAGTTGAACTGGATTATAGATCGACACATGAAGGTAAATTCCTTAATATGGGAGTAAAAATGTAAGCAAACATATGCAAAAATGATTAGAAATTTGTATAAGCACTTCATTTACAAAACCAAGATACTTTTGTCGAAACTTAAATCGAATAACTTATAGTATTACTTATAGTACCTGGTGTTTGATAAGCTCGGTGTAAAAGTAAAACGCGATAAAAATAGATCTATGAGTCGGAGAGACATGCAGTTTGTAGATGAATATTCACCGTGGTACATGATTTTGTATGACACGAAAAATTTAGTTCAAAATCTCGACAATAGAGGGTGCTGCTGCTGCGGGGAAAAAAGAGGTAATAATTGTGAAGTGAGACATTTTAGTTTAAAAAGATTTACATTCTTGGAACAGATTCCGGGCAGATCAGTTAAGTCATTTTTTTGTCAAAAAGGTCTTTATAGACGTTTGCGTCCAACTGCTTGCCAACGTTGGAACCCGGGACTTGTGTGACTCGAAATCTGTTCCAAAAATGGACTTGACTGAGAAGAAACCATATGGTTAACCAATGGGTCAACTTTGAAATTGATTTCTAAACAAAAAGACCTGGCCCCGAAATTTGTTCCATCAAAAACTATTTGCCAACGTTGACAAAAAGAATTTGAGGGTGCTGCGGGAGGGGGGGGGGAGAGAGGGGTAATAATTGTGAAATAAGACATTTTATTTCAGAATGATTTACATTCTTGGATCATATTTCGAGAGTTTAGTCAAGATCTTTTTGCCAAATTAGCAAAAGCAAATAGTGTTTGGATGGAATCTGTAAACTGCTTATTCCATCCAACTGCAAACTGCATAATACACTGATATTAATCTGCAAACTGCATGTCTCTCCGACCAATAGATCTTTTTTATCACGTTTTATATTCGCACCGAACATTTCAAACACTCTGTATTATAGTACTAAAAATAAAAATTTTAAAAAATTGTTCGTAAGTTTTTACTGATGTATTGGACGTTTGTAATATTCATAAAAGACAATTTTCTGAATTAGATGATGTTAATATTTGAATATTTACGCATAGTTTAGTAATTCATGAGGTTACATGGAGTTTTGAAATTAAAAAAAATCAGCCAATTAAGAATATATATAAGATCAATAGAAATACATATTAAAATTTTTACCGTCTTTCTGATGTAAAGTGTAAGAAGGAACAACATTTCTTATATATTTTATCTTCGTGACTTAATATAAAGTTTCTATCTTCAGGTGTCCTTTTTAGGTGTAGACATATTGAACACACGTCCCCCTCCTTTGGTTAGAGACAATTACTTTTATGAACAAGATATGAAGCTTCCCTACACTGAAGCATCTGTGGTCTACAAAAAGAAAACGTACAGAGGTTCTGTTGCTCGAATGCAGTAAGTATAGTTTAAAATGGTTATAAGAACAACAGGCAATGGAGATTCGATGAACCCTGATAATTTGGTTTTAAAAATGTTATATTGTTTGGGAAGATTTTAAAAAGGACATATTTTTTACAATTTTATGTTGGACATTAGATTTTAACCGTGCGGTAGCTGTAGTTAGTAACATATTGATCTGCATAGGATACTGCATACAAACTCTTAGAAATGCCGAAATATATTCAAAAACTTATACCGATTTTTATAAAACTCAAATTGTTTTAGAATCCCCAATATTTTAAAGTTATGCTAATCACGTTTTTGTAAGGTTGTAAATATTATTAAATGTAAAAAGTATTTTACTCTCTCCTCTGAGTTCAAATTTTCAAGATGTTTTTAAAACCAGTTATTGAGGAATTTTACCTCATTCTCGTTTAGAAAGTATTACACTATAAAAGCTTAAAGCTGCTGTATACTAACCCTGTTGGATTCGCTCACTTCATTGTTTCTGGGACTACAGCTGACAAAAGTTTTTCCTACGCGTTCTTCATCCAGGAGAGAATTACGACCTCTTCTAAATTCTGTACACCATCTGAATACAGTGGCACGAGATGGAGCTTCATTTCCATATGCTAATTGTAGACGTTGAAGGGATTCTTCTTCATTTATTCCCACTTTAAAATCACAGAAAATCAAAGCTCGATAATGCTAAGCGTCAACTCCAATTTCTCTTTTCTCAAAATTTATTCTACGTTAGTTAAATTCCAGTTGTTGCCACAAATTATCGTCTGCGGACATAAAAGGGTTCAGTTTTAAATATTCCACCAATAATTTTTTTTGACTGGTACCATTTAACCATTATATATATATATATATATATACATACAGAGGCTGTCCGCACATTTTTTAGACGATTTTGGTAAGCGGTAATAAAAAAACGGTTGCTGAAAAAGAAATAATTGCAATTGTACTATGTTTTTAAAAGTCAAAATTATCGTTTACGGATTGAAAGTTTTGTTTTTATTCAAAATGCCGTTTTTAACAAAGCAGTGGTTCGAAGGCTACATTTATGCTCTTTCCGAAGAGAAATATGCATACTCCGTTATCCAAAAACGATGTGAGAGTCATGGTTTTGTGATATCTAAAGCGTCGATAGGTAATATCGTCAACAAGAAAGGAAAAAAACGTCAAATTGGAGCCTCAAGTGGGACAAAAATTCCAAACAAGTATCCAATGAAAATACGGACATCTTCGACTATTGCAAAGGTACGTTGTTTAATGTTAAAAGAAAATCCCCCTAGTCAAAGGACAGTTGCAAAATCATTAAAATGCTCGGTGTCCACTGTAAACAAAATGATAAACGTTGATTTAAATCTTAAGAAAGAGAAAAAATGCAATGTGCATCGTCTTCTTCCAAATCATATCGCTGAACGCAGGACACGCTGCAGAATTCTATATGAGAAACACTTATACAAAGAAAAATGGAAAACAATTGTCACAATAGATGAATCATGGGTGTATTTAAATTATTGCAACAAAAAAAGAGCCATTTATTATCATAAAAGGGGAGAAAAAAATTTAAGTACATGGTTCAAAGAATCGAAAGAAAGTTTTTCTAAGGGATTCATGATTGTTGCTGGTTTTTCTTATAATGGCAAGTTAAAAATAAAGAGAGTGGGAAAAAATGTCAAGATTAACTCCAAATACTATCAGAAACATATTTTATCGCCAATTTTTCTGAATGAAATACCATCGCTTTACCCACAGTGCCATCAATCTGTGAGACTCCATCAGGACAAAGCTAGCAGTCACACATCAAAATCCACTGTAAATTTCCTAAAAGAAATGGATCAAAAAACTGGTATCAAGGCCATACCCTTCACTGATATCCCTACTAAATCTCCCGATGTATCACCTATGGATTTTTGTGCTTTCGGACTTTTAAAATCTGCATTATCCAAACGTCGTCCCAAAACCCTTACATGACTCTGGAAAGCTGTTCAGGAGGGATGGGATAGAATACCTCTTCTGACACTTCAAAAGGCATTATTATCCTGGAAATTGCGGTGTCGAAAGATAGTTCAGAATAAGGGATGTCAAATAGAGCATTTAAAACACAAGAATTTTATGTAATTTAGTTTTGTTAATACAATATACATCGTCTAAAAAATGTGTGAACAGCCTCTGTATATATATATATCGTAACGGATATTTTTATAGACAAAATAACGTAGAAGTAAATATTCAAATTAAATCTAATAGAACATACTTAAGAATATAGTACAGTTAATATAGCACAGTTTGTAGAACATTTCTTTTACTGTATTTTAATATTTTTTTGAATAATGTCCAATAGTCTTCCGCAATAGAAAGAAAAAAAAAATTGTCAATTTATTTCGTTGTTATACACGAGACGCAAAAATAATTTAAAGTATCACAAAAAGAAAAGAAACCATGTGATCAGCATTTAATCAATTAAATTCTAAAAATTAATCTTTAAAAATTCACCAAAAATCAGAAAATAGGGGTAAAGATTCGAAAAAGATTTCAGTTTAAAGGAATTGTTATGATCTTTCTTTTGATATAAATTTTATAACCCTCAGATTATTATTTCAAATACAAACTTTAAAGAATGTTACAAAAACAGCTTAAAAATTTAATTTAAAAAATCTAAGAAGAATTTTTCAAAAATCTCTCTTTGTGCACCCCTAGACTATAAGAAGAATCCCCATGCAAAATTTTAGCCTTTTAGGTCCAACGGTTTGGTCTGTGCGTCATATGTCAGTCAGTTAAGGAACTGTTTATATATATATATATATATATATATATATATACAAAATAGCAAAATAGCAATAATATATATATATATATATATATATATATATATATGATGAACCAAAAGTCTTGCCCTGATTATAAAAATTCAATACAAAATAGCCGTTTAATATAATAATGTAACTTTTGTATCGTTGGATGGGTCAGTTTTAGCAGTTTTTTTTTATGCAATAAATGACGCGAGTGCTCCTTCAAGACGGACTCGGGAATATTTGTAAGGAGGACATCATTTTCAGCCGGAATGGCGTCGATTCAAGAGAAAGCCCAAAAAGCGTTACCCCTAACATTTACTTAGACTTATTGCAACTTTTTCAGAAAGATGGCGCACCCCCACACTAGGGATCTTTAGTGCGTAATTTCCTAGACGAAACATGTACTGAGTGTACTTTAACAGAAGACATGTTAAATAACACTTGGCGGGAACTGGAATTCCGCTTCGACATTCTCCGAGCTACCAAGGGGGCACACGTTAAAATTTACTGTGGTAAATGGTCGTTAAAAAAAATTATAATTGTACTTACAATAAATCCAAACAAACATAGGTCTAATTATATTAGTTTGAGCACGATAAATATTTATAATCAGGGCAAGACTTTTGGTTCACCCTGAATATATATACTAGCTGAAAACCCGCACTTCGCTACGGAGTACATTCAAATTAAATACAACGGTCAATGTATGCAATTAATGCAGTGGCGTAGAGAGAGGGGGACAAGGGGGTCTATCATGCCCCGAGCGCCTCTCGCAGAGGGGCGCCAAATGTTCCCCACGACCATTGGACCATTTGGTCCCCAAGACCATGGGGGGCTCCAAAAAGGTATCGTGCCCCGGGAGCCAGTTATGCTTGCTACGCTACTGAATTAATGCCAAAATAAAAAATAAATAAATAAATTATATATATACACTGCTGGCCACTGTAAATGCAACACCCTGAAGGAAACATGCAAATAACATAAAATTTACAACATGCATTAGCGGAGGTGAGATATGCAAATGATTAGAATTTCAGGGCAGACGCACATCACGCGCGCCTGTGGCGCCACTTCAAAGCGCTATTTAAGGCTTGGAGATTTCGACGATTTCAAGATCGGCAATTGTGTTTTTCTTGTGGTTCTTTAAAAAAAAACGATCAATTATGCCTCGTCGAAAACAGCGATCATCTTTTGATCAAGTATCCGAGTTCGACAGAGGAAGGATAGTGGCCTACCGAGATTGTGGATTATCTTTCAGGGAAATCGGTAGTCGTGTTGGACGAAACCAAACAACTGTAATGCGGATATGTGATCGTTGGATGCAGGAGGGTATGACGGACCGGCGTGTTCGATCGCAGCCACCTCAGCGCACCACTTCACGTGATGACAGGCAAATTGTGAGCATGGCAGTGACGGATCGCTCAGTCACATCACGAACCATAGCACAGCACATGTAGTCTGTAACGCATCATCCAGTGTCTGCGCGTACCATTCGACGCCGTTTACAGCAGAGTGGTCTGTCCGCAAGACGTCCATTGCTTTGTCTACCCTTGACGCAGAACCACAGACGTCTCCGCCGCCAATGGTGCGATGACAGAAGGATGTGGACGGCAGAATGGAATGAAATTGTCTTTACTGACGAGTCACGATTCTGTCTGCAACACCACGATGGTCGCATTCGAGTCTGGAGACACCGGAAAGAGAGGATGCTGAACAGCTGCGTTATGCACCGCCACACTGGTCCTGCACTGGTATTATGGTATGGGGCGGTATTGGATATCACTCTCGTACACCTCTAGTACGCATTGCCGGTACTTTAAACAGCCAGTGCTATATCTCCGAGGTGTTGGAGCCACTTGTCCTTCCTTACCTTCAGGGCTTGCCCACAGCCATATTTCAACAGGATAATGCGCGACCATACGTGGCACGCATTATCCAACGGTTCTTCGTCAATCGCCAGATTGAATTGCTTCCCTGGCCGCCTCGCTCTCCGGATCTTTCGCCGATAGAAAACATGTGGTCCATGGTTGCTCTACGATTGACCCAGATTCCATCCCTAGCTGCCACAGCAGATCAACTTTGGCAACGTGTGGAAGCTGCTTGGTCTGCTGTATCCCAAGACCTCATCCAAAGTCTCTTTGAATCAATGCCGAGGCGTGTGGCAGCGGTGATCTCCAACACTGGCGGCTACTCTGGCTACTGATTTTGGCAGGAACCACACTTCACAGAAGTCTATAAATTTAATCATTTGATACTTGGTCAACATGTTATCTACAAAATAAATTTTGTTGTGATATCTCTTGTCTTTCTTGGTGTTGCAATTTTGGAGGCCAGCAGTGTATATATATATATATATATATAATAAATACGACGATCAATGTATACAACTGATGTAAAAAAAATATATATTTATAAAAAAATTGTAAGGGATATTTTTATAGACAAAATAATGTAAAAGAAAATATTCAAATTAAATCTTATAGGACATACTAAAGAATATAGTACAGTTAATATAGTACAGTTTGAGGAACATAATATCTTTTACTGTATTTTAATATTTTTTGGATAATATCCAATCGTTTGCCGCATTAGCAAGAAAAAAAAATTTGTTTTGTCTATTTAGTTGTTATGCACGTGACGATAAATTTATTTAAAGTACCAGAGAAAGAAATCACGTGAATTTTTATGTTCTTTCTCGTGATATAAATTTTATAACCCTCAAATTATTATTTTAAATGCAAACTTAAAAAAAGTTATTAAAACAGCTTAAAAATTTAATTTTAAAATATCCAAGAAGAATTTTTCAAAAATCTTTTTTAGTGCACCCCTACACTATAAGAAGAATCACCATGCAAAATTTCAGCCCTTTAGGTCCAGCGGTTTGGTCTGTGCGTTGTATGTCAGTGAGTCAGTCAGTTACGGAACTGTTTTTTATATATAGATATTTGCTATTTTGCTTTGTTTTGTTCATTCATTTATTTTTAATTAAAAACACGAACACAGGATAGTAATATAGGAGAGAAAAAGGAGAAAATTTAATTTAGCTTTTAATCTAGAGAGTTCAGGGGAATTGATTTAAAAATTGATAAACAAGTTAATCCGGTGGAGGATCGAGGAGAGCTGTCCGGTCACGTTTTCTTTATTGGGGGTCTCTATGACCATAATCAGGAATTTCAGCTATAATTTCATTATTTGTATTATTTATTTTCTTATAAAAGTTAAAAACCTATGAGTAAGTTAGAGGAAAATTAAATACTAATGCAGAATTCCTGCAATTTTTTACTGGTGATTGAGAAAGTGAAGTCAACCAGCCCACTTCGGAAAGAACCATCGTCTATCACGAATTGTGGCATAAAATTTACAGCATAAGAATCTTACTATTAACAGCTGAAGGTAAACAAACGTTAGTTTGTTAGTTAGCAGACACGGGGACGGGCTAATCTCGCGAACCGAGCATAGCAGGATATCGCGACTGGTACCGATATACGCGGACGGCCGAGACGCGTGCACTGATGCTATCCTCAACTTTCAAAAATTTAAACTTTTATAATTATTCAATTGAAACTGCCGAACTCAATAGAAGAGGACAGCAGAAAAAGTTGATATTCCGGGTGGGCCAGCTCCTTTCCGTTTCTCAAAGTCCCGTTCACCGAAGTAGCGGTGGCTCAGAGGTATCGCTCCTGACGTCTAATCCTAAGGTCCCGGGTTCGAAACCAGCCGCCGTCGGGTGCAAGAACATATTAGAAGAACATAATTGAAATCCGCAAGAACATAATTGAAATAAATTTGAAGTACCGGAAATAATTTTAGTTTTAGGAAAGGAGAAGTTAAAGCCTTTAGAATTTTTTTCTAATTAAATGAGCTTTTTTGTTTAAAATGCAAAATTTGAAAACGGAAATTTTAAATAATTATTTTTTTTTTTAAATCTAATATATTTTTAAAAGTGAATAAACAGTTTTTAATCTTTAAGATATAAAGCCATTTCATTTTAAATCAAAAAAAGCAACACATCGGGTTGCCACTCAGCTAGTAGAGCTATAAATTTTGCGCTGTTATACAGAGCCATCTGTTTACGAGACATGTAACTAAAAAGTACATTTTTTTCAGACTTGTCAAGATAAGAGTAATGATAAAATCCCGTGAAATTTTGAACGTTTTTGCTCTAGGATCAGAACTCGGGAAAAAATTGAAATTGAAAGTTTTATGTGACCTATGAAATCTCTCTGCGTTTGTTTAACAATCTCTCGTAAAGTCCAAACCTTAATTTGAATACTTGTGATCGGAAGCCAATACTTGTGAAATATTGGTGATGGACTGGGAAAAAGTTTCTCATTAAATGCTTGTTTATGCACTGCAGCTTATACTAGAGAAATTTTTTTTACGGACATTGGAGAGAATTTGCTAAAATATTCAATCTTTAATATTATTCTTGTAAATGCATAGTGAAGTATTGGTTTTATATTTTTATAGTCAAACAGGGTAAATAGTAATTGGCAATACACTGGAAATATATTGTTAAATTATTGAGGTACAAATAATTGTATGATTACCATAATTAAATTTATTCTATCGAAAAATTGGGATTTTTTTTTCACTGCTAGTTGCAGAAAAAATGCTACAGAGATGTAAAATTATAAAAATAATTATAATACAACAAAGTGAAGGGTAACTAATATCTATTTTCCCCTTTAGGCCTATAGCTTCCCATCAGTATCTTTCCCAAATAGAGGTAAAAATCAATGCAGGGTAATTTCTTGAGGTGGATCTCATTCATAAGTTTTGTAGATCTGCACGAGGTACAAATGGTTCTGTCAAGATACCAAATTGAAAAAGATGTTTGTCCAAGCAATCACAGCCAGTACCTAGTTGAAATAAAGATACTTCTTTCTTTCTGGGTTTTTATGGAGTGACTTTTACCTATTTTTTAACTGATTTTGTGGGGGATTCTTAGAGTAAAGTGAAGAGGCCTTAAAGAGTAATAACTGTGAAGTTTTATAATTTTAACGTATTATTACGTTTCTCCATAACAGTCCTCTGGAAAGGAAAATTTCAGACGCTAAAACCATCTGTCCGTCCTCGCGAGTTACAGTTTTGGCAGCGCGCGCCAAACCCAGTATATCGCTTGGACAAGTTAAACAGAAAAGTACCAAGATGCGTCAAAATTTTGACATACATATATATATATATATATATATATATATATATATATATATATTTTACGAAATTTTTTATCCGTTATCTCTGTCTATTGATAGAATCACAAACGCTCCTTTCTTAGTCAAAGGGTTGGCATTTTCGTTTTTCAGTATTCCGCAGATGGAAGAAATCCACTGAATAACTATTCTCTTAATCTGTCAATGTCTCTTACAAAACTTTTACAGTCATATATCTTTTGATTATTATCTACACTTAATGATCCAATAGTTTCAACAGAAGTGATTACATCCAAAAAGATTTAGGCTCTTTTAAAGTTATGCAACACAGTTACTTAACAGCTTCAACTTCACCATCAAATTCTGTATCTAATTTCCTTTTAAGAGCGTAATAAGAGCATGGTTGCGAAATACCCACGTTTGGCTGAGTTTTGTTTAAAATTTAAAATCCTCTGCACATAAACTGGATAAACTATGAACTACATATTATGAATGTCTCCTTGAGAAAATGTTCTAACAGAGGAATTTTGTAAATTTTTCAAAGTTTATGTCTCTCTGTAGCTATAAATTAATTTTTCTTATTTTATTTTCAGGATACCACAGGAGAAACAGAATCTGTTAGTGCCAGAGTTTACCGAAGATGACGAGGAGGACAAGATAGCAGCCACTTACGGAATGGGCAACAGAGGAGCATCTTTGTGGACTCTGGTTGGTGGCAAACTGAATACGAGATTCAGTGTTTCCAATCAGAACCTGGATACCGTGACACTTGAGAGTGGCAGTAACAACTGGAAGGTCTCTAATCCATCCTTGTTTGTACAGAGCAATGTAGACGGCAAACAGGCGCCGGGTAGCATCGCGGGGTAAGATACCGCCCCTCTTTAATTAAGGCTGCTGTTTACTAACCCTATCGAATTCGTTCACCTCAGTGTTAACCTATGGAGAAAGTGTGTCCGAGTATTGCCGATTTGGATTTAAAGATCTTTTTAAAAAATTGTACTCCGTAATAGAGAAAGAAATTTTACACCTTGGAGCATTTTTTGTTTAAAGAAAAAAAAATGCAAATAATATTTTAAAATTTAAATTATTCGGGGAAAAATCTGGTATAGTGTGGTTTCAACTCTCATCAATTCCTTTGGTGGAAGAAATTTATAAAATGAATTTTGTTGCAAGGTGCAGAAAAGTTCGGGCGAATCTGAAAACACCATTTTTATTAGATTATCAGCATTTATGTAGCTGTAAATAGCAGACAAATTTTCTCCATGGGTTAACATTGAGGTTAGCGAATACAATATGGTTAGTACATAGCAGCCTTTGGATTTCTTGTTTTCAGAAATGTGTGACATTTATTTGACTGTGCGCTTGATTAAAGAAAAATGTAAAATGAATTTCAAAGTAGACGAACACATTTTTATTTTACATAACGGGCAGTTTTTGTCAGAACTTTTATCTAAAATTTACTGTTTTTTCTCGTTTTATGCCTGTTTTAGAGCAATATTTGGATCTGTTTTAATAACATACGTTTTAATATACGTTATAACCCTTCTCGTTAAGAGAGGTGTAATGATGCAAGGTATTGCTATTTTCTATTTACTGAATTAATAACAAAATTCTAAATATTTTTTAGTGCTTAGTTAAACCAGATGAGAAATTTTGGCAATATTAAAGATAAATTATTAATTTGATTCAAATGTTTTGTCCACTGGCATATGATGACACTGCATAAACAAATAGAGTATGCGTCTGTTTGAAGATATATTTAGATGTTTATATGTCATGGATTCACTTATTCAGAATCAAAAAAGTAGATATTCTTTATGTAAGGCATTAGCGGAATAAGCCAGTATAGCCAGTATCGAAACAAAAATTATCGGATTTTCCTGACGCATGTGTCGAGTTTCTAAAACAATAACTGTTTTCTCAACCGTATGCAGTTGTCTTCAATAATTACACATTTTCATCTTCTTTCTTTACATTCAGAGAAACGCGCAGTTGAAAAGCATCTGTCCTTGAAACACAATATCTTCAAGTTTAATTAATTTGAATAAATTTTAATTTTTCATGTATAAAACTCACGGGAATTTAGAGGCGAGCCGATGAAATGGTAAATGCTATAAATTCAGACGAATGATAATAAAAAGTTAATGCTTATTGAAAAAGATATGCACCTAAGTATGGGCACCTCAATATGGGCAACCTAGTGGTAAGAAAATCTGTATTAGGCTCTTATGGTGACAAGCGCCACCGAATGCTTTCTTGTCTACGCCAGATATAAGCACGTTTTAGGGTCGATTTATATAGGCAAGTGAAGGGAACGTAACGGGAACGATCCGAGCGCGCGACGAGTCGTCGTAATCATTTCCTCCCTGTTTTTCCATATCAATGGAACTGTTTTTACTGCGCCGTGACACGTCCGATTCTCGGCAGATTCCCGGCCGAGAATCGGCGCCAACGATTCGGAACCGGAAGTCGTTCACTGCTCGGCCGTCTCTCGTTCATGGCAGAAGGTAAAAAGTGGTTATTTAAGATATAATTTTCATACTGTTGTTTATGTTTGATATTTGATATGGATGATGAAAAACTCATTGAGCTGGTGAGAGGTTTTGTAAGATTTGACCCATCAAAATACATGGATCCAAAGTTCAAAATGACAATTTGGAAGGCAATAGGAGACAATTATACTTCAAATTACAATTGGTCCACTAAAATATAAAATTAATCAATTTGTATGAATAATGAAACAAGGGAAAATTATTTACATGATTTAGAAAGTGTAAATTGTTAAAAACAAATACTTACATGTATGGATTTGTTGGTTATAAAGAAATTTTTCTTGCTTTCTGAGCAGAAAAACTGTATATTAAAAGTGAAAAGTTCAGAGATGATGAGAGATCCTTTTCATTAGAAATAAGTGCCAAGGATAAGTGCCTTTCTTCCCAACAGGTTTGGCGCGCATTTACTTACTTGTCTTACACTCCTTGGAGAAATGTTTTGTCAATTGTTTGCTTTGAATAGACCAAACATTTGACCAAATGGTATTAGTATTCGTTCACAAGGATATGTTCACGTTTTTCTCAGTTTGCAACTATTCCGTGAAAACGAACAAAATCCGACAAAATGGTTTATAATTCTTCAAATGACTGTATGTAGTGACTGACAGATAGTAGAAACTGATATTAATAAAAAGGATTGATAATCAAGGGTTTACTATAACTAAAAGATAAATCATGTTTTTCTAACCGAGAAATTTTTCGAACCAAAAGGGTAGTTTGTCAATTAAGATTCTTTCTGAGATTCTTTAGGAAAAATCGAAACACATATATTTTCATAAGTTGAATTATAGAAACCGCGAAAAATGAGGGATTTCTTCAAAAAGCCGTAACATTTAGAAAAGTGTTGCTATGAGAAATAAAAATGGCGGCCCTGGGCGGTTGCCCAGTTCGTCCACCCCTAAGCACGGCTCTGTCTCTCCTCTTCTTCCTCCTCTAACAAAAGTGCGATAATGGCTAAATCTTTAACTGAAAAATGAAACCACGCCATGACGTTACAAATCTCTCACAACTAAAGAAACACGTTCCCGACACTTTCTCCTCCTGTCTCTGTATAAACACATGCATCCGGCGCTCGGGCTCGGCTCGTTCCCGTTACGTTCCCTTCACATGCCTATATAAATAGACATTAATCCTTAGGCTGGAAAGTCTCTCCATGTGGTATGTGGGTTGGAAGAGGGTGCGAGTCCACCACATTTCGCCCGGGAGGTCAATCGGTCAAAGTTCACGTGGCACCAGATGGTTTTGTTGGTTCAGGGTACAGGTGAACCAACACCATCATTACAAGTGAAACACAAATATCGCAGTAACATCGCGCAAATGTCGAAAAAACAATGTGCCTCCCGTGTTGGATGATAAACACACCTTAATATAAAAACTAAGAAATTGCATGAAAATGGTAACTTTTAATACCTTATAAAATTTTTCTATAAGTAATTGGTGATACACACAAATATTATTTTCTAATTAAAGTTCCTTATGCTTTTGACATAAAATTGGGAAGAGTCAGATTTTATGCCAGGGAATTTCTCATAACACATAAACACTTAAATTTCACATGTTTTCATTTTCCTATACATTGCAAACATATATAATTGAACAGGAATTTCTTATCTCTCCAACACAGGGTAGATCAGCTTTTACAAGTTCCAGAAGAAGGCTCTGCTGAACCTGAGGGTACCCAAAACGTGATTCCCCCAAGGCAAAGAAGAGCATCTGATGTGCCAAAGAGGGCCTTCAAGGTGGTTAAGAAAGTTATAGTGCCTTTGAAGAGACCCATTCGGAAAAAAGGCCACGCTGTTCCACAGAATCGATGGGTGGCATTCCACTCTGCGACTGGTAGAAACGACAGCAACGAAGTCCTTTCACTTTTCAGAGGTGACATCCCTCAGGATGAAGATTATCCAGCATCAGACATCAGGAGACAATCTTATGATGACAGAGGTGCCACGTCGTTCAGTGATAGGGAGTCTTCCAGGTTCCGCAGTCTTCCAGATGTCAAACGCTATGATGTCGAGAAAGACGACGTGGAACTCTGGGCAGAGGGCGAACTACCAGAGGACCAAGATAATTTGAGCACGGCAAATTTGCTGATACTGTACGAAGGGACGGAAGATGATGAATGCACTGACGAGGCCATGTATGAGCCACCTCCAGAGTTCATTTTCACGCGAGCATCCCTTTCACCCTGCCCTAGCTCAGGTTCGAGAGGAGGAAAGAAAGTGGAATCGGATAAACAAGAGGAAAAGAAAGGGATTTATGCCGAGCCTTCTGAAACAGATGCACAGAAAAAAGATTCAAAATCAGATAAGAAGGATTAAAAATCAGAGAAAAAGTAAATGAAGTTTAGACGAGAAATAAAGGATAATTTTCTAGGAACGGAGGTAAATTGATGATGACTTAATATAACAGATGCAAGAGATTACAGCACAGACGACATGATGGAAAATAAGGTTTCCAGTTTGCCGTTTAATTGAAGACTACCATAGGCGACTGGTCTTATTTTCTTGGAATCACAGATGGCACTAAATACGATGCAAGAATTGTTATTAAAGTAACCGTTTTAGGAAATTTATGGCTTCCTTACAGGTATCTGGTGACAGGAAAAAACGGTAATCCTCTATGATACATATCATTTGTTGTTATGGGACATTTATTTGTAGTATAATTTCAGGGTAGTACTAATTTGAACTCATTATATCAGGAAACGAACACTCATTTCATAACTGAATGTTTGGACAGATACTCAGTCCACAAAGCCACATATCAGAGCAATACATGGGAATTGTCTGAATCAGATAACCAGAAAGAGGTGTAAATGTAAAATAAAGAATGTATGTAAAAGCCTGTTCTAAATTTATTAGCGTTTTCTTCTTAAAGCAATCACTATCGCAAATTCATTCGTTCACTTAAATGAAGCATGTACAAGAATATCTGAAAAACTAAAATAAAACTCGAAAACCTTACATTTCTAGATACATTTGTGTTACAACTGCGTGTGTGTCTCTTTTACTACTACTGGAATTCCGCACAGTTTGCTTTAAGGATATACGAGTATAAGCATTTTTTAAATCCCTAGATTTAGCAAAATCAGTGTTTGACCCTTATGATTATGGCTCTGTTGTAAGATTGCATACATAATACACTTCCTTTTAGGTTAAGATAAACGATAAACAATAAAAGTATGTTAAAATGAGGCCATTTTATAAAGGAAAAATATTTACATTTAAGATAAACACGTTGTTTCGATTAGAGACAAATCAAATTGACATTGTGGCGTCACGACAAGTAGTAAGGCTATTCTCTCTGAGGCATTTTGAAGAAATTTCACAACTATTGATCCATACCAAGAAAGACAGAGTTCTAATTAACAAACGAAGGCCAAATTTTTAAAACAAAAATTCAACAATTTATTAACAAAAAAAAAATTAAACATTAGACATTTTCGACATATTCACTTAATTTACGTGCAGATTTACAGTGCGCGCTCCAGGGCCCATTCCGGCCCAAGAAAACAGGAGCCTCACAAAAACACAACCGCTCGGGTCGATGTTCTACGCCGCTCTCCCGAAAAAAAACCACTCCAAGCCTCTCCTCTCGGCTGGCAATTCGGGGTCCGTCTTCTTGGAATGTCTGGATTTTCAGAAGGGGTGGAGGAGCCGGCAGATTAACGGCTGACAATTCTTCTTAGACGCCGAACTTTATTACATTGCCGAAACGTTAAGATGACAGCTTTAGTGGCTGCATCTGTGAGGAAAACGGTTTTTAATCCCCCCACGTGTTCCGAACTGGTGGAACCGAACAACACATTCCTTGAAAAACACGCAGCTGTGTTTCAAGCCTTCGTGGGGTCTCGGGAAAAAATAAGACCCTATTTCCAGTACTCTACAACATACGGAAAAATAAAATAATAACTTTAGACAATCATTAAATTTGTCATATTTAGTAGTGAACACTCAGATTTATTAGAATTGTTTTAAAAACATGTTTTATACTTTGTTTCATGTAATTCGTCTATTACGTCATTGAAATATGATATAAAGAATCACAGATGTGGGGGGAGTTTATAAATAATTGTAGCATATTTAGAATTTAAACTTATTTGACATCGTTCAAGGCAGTTTTAATTTTAATAAAAAAAAAATTCTTCATCCGGCTGTACTATATAGAAAGTTTCTCAAAACTATTTATAGATTTAGAATTGAAAAAACAAAGCTAAAGTGAAAGAATATTTTTTTCAAATTTAGCCTAGTATCAGGTTACACATTAATCAGAGTTTTTACTTTTATTTCTATCACGGCCTTGATCAGGTAAAAAGAAATTCACTCATCGGTGCATTCTACAGGGTGGCTAATAAATACTGTAACACTCCAAAAAATAAGAGTTAATTTTAATCATTTGGAAAAACAATTTATCTATCTATTTGTGTGATTGGCAACTTTTTGTAAACGCAGACGATTTTTGTTTAAAGTAAAACATGTAGAATATTTTTAAAGATGGAAGTCAAAAGGTTAATGGTTAAACAGCTTTTTGATCGCGGATTTTCTGCAGGTAAAATATTTAAGCAATTAAAATGCCTTGGTTTTAATAGGACGTTTATATATAGGACTATAAATCGATTATTGGATACCAATAGCTGTAAAGATCGACCAAGGTCCGGTCGTCCACGCACAGTTCGTACAAAAGAACGTATCAAAAGAATTCGTGAAAAGATACGAAGAAATCCACAACGTTCTGCAAATAAAATGGCTGCAGAAGAGAACATCAGTCGCAGAACTATGCAACTTATCATAAATGAAGACCTGGGTTTTCGCCCTTATCGCAAAAGAAAAGTTCAAGGTTTGACTACTGCACAAATAGTAAAAAGGTTACAAAGATGTAAGAAATTGCTGAACCGGCACGGTAGCAAAAGTGTTGAAAAAATAATTTTCTCTGATGAGAAGCTGTTTTGTACAGAACAAAGTTATAATGCTAAAAATGATGTTGTATATTCAGCAACCTTCGAGGATATACCTGATAATCTTCCAACTGCTAAACTCTTTCAGAACAAGAATTCTGTTATGGTTTGGGCTGCAGTGTCACACAATGAAAAACTGCCTCTGAAATTCATCGATAAAGGGGTAAAAATCAATGCTGAATATTACAAACAGGAAGTATTGGCTACACGTTTATTACCACATGCTAACAGATTGTATCCCAAAAAGAATTGGATATTTCAGCAAGATTCTGCACCGTCCCACTGATCCAAAACAACACAGGAATGGCTCCATGCCAATTGCCCGAAGTTTATCAAGCAAGAAGATTGGCCACCTTCTTCACCAGATCTAAATCCTTTAGACTATTGCATTTGGGGGATTTTAGAGTCTAAAGTAAACGCTAAGCAGCACAGAAGTTTGGACTCCCTCAAAGCTTCCATACGGAGTGAATGGGACAAATTACCTCATAAAATGATTCGTGCCGCAATAGGACAGTGGCGTAAGAGATTATCTTTAGTAATCGATAAAGATGGCGGTCGATTCAAGTAAAATTATTTCATGGTAAACTTTCATGTATAATGTTCATAATATTGTTGTATTTTCCATTTTCTATTTCATCTGTGTGTAATTAAATGATTCGATATTTGTCACAGTATTTATTAGCCACCCTGTAGAGGATAAGAAAAATAATATTGAGTTGGCCAAAAAAGTTCGTTCGGATTTTTAGTAAAATAGCTGTAGTAGCGCTTAGTTGTCTTTAAACTCATTCGAAACAGTTTTGTTAGATTGTGTTGTGATGGAAGCAAGCTAAATTGATACGTAGTCCAGTCACATTAATGTGACCACCGCCTACTTTCGACGTCGGCTCGAATTAACCAATCGCAGAAGGCACGTGACAGCACTAGCAGTGGAAGTATATAAAGGATGTCAGAGGACGAGAAAGCGAAGAGCCATCCTGTCTCTTTCTTAATTTTTTATGCTTTCTCCTTTCTTCCGTAAAATAAAAAATAAAAAATAAAATAAAAAACAAAAAATAAAAAACTAATACTTGGCTTGCCAAGGTAAAAAACATCATAAAAATCTTATAAAATTCAAATAAATATGTCTTACTATCCCTAAACTTTCTCCTCTGTCATTGCTCATCTTAGCATCGTTAATAGACCCTCCAATCTACTGCCCTGCATGATGCTTACTCACTTTTTCTTTTACTATGAACTCACGGATTAGCAGCGATCCTATCACTTTACTCCTTTTCTATACTCTGTTTCTATAGGTTCCCCTCTGATTATCATCTGAAAGTCTGCAATAGAGGACGTGGCCCAGGAATTGCAGTTGTGACCCATTTCCTATGGTACTATGGAGAAAGCGAAAGAGGAAGCGAAAAACATTGGCCCGGGGAGGGTCTTTTTTTAAAATTACTTGCAATTCCTATTAAATTTTTATAAAAATAAAAAACAAAACACAAAAAAACTTAAAAACTTCATAAAAATACAGTGATTTCCGCTTATAAGAATCACGGTTGTTATTACTGTTTTTGATTCTTATAAGCGGTTGATTCTTATAGCCGAAATTTAGGTTTTTGGACAGGCACACACGCACCTATATATACATATATTAGAAAATTTATCATGAAATACTCTTTTATTTACGTTAATTATTTTTTATTAAAATTATTTTTTATAATTTTAAAAATACAACTTAATTTCTAGACCTATAAGTAGATACACATGATTATAGTAAGAGAAGAAAAAATCCAATATTTGGTACAACATACCTGCTTAACAGTTTAACATTTCAATTACAGGAAGGGTGCAAGAAAAAGTTTTCTATGGTAGCTTGACGTAATGAGTTTTCAGGAGGCTGTTTATACCTCTTTCAATACCAATAGTCTCAGACCAAGATTCACCTTCTAGCTTACGTTTCACTGTTTGATAACGTGCTGAATCTAATAATGTCACGTTTGCCTAAGTGATAGTGGACACTTCGCCGAAGATTTATGTGTTTCAGGGTCAAAGAGGCCGCAATCAGGATGTGGGAGGTGGGTAAAAAAGAGTCCCTGTCTTTGTTTGTCAGTGAAGAAAAGTGAAATTGGATCCGGACGGGTAGGATGCCCCTGGGTCAAGCTAATAGGACATTGTTTAGCTAAAGCGTTTAAGGGGAAACTATTATGTTATGCCTAACAAAGAAAAGCATGCATTTTACGACTGTATTCCATCCCATCTTATCAGACTTCCTTAAAAAAAAAAAATAAAGAAAGAACTTCGTGCCTTTTGAGGGTTTAAGTGGCTTTTTTTGAAAAATGAAAGGAAAGCGAAGAGTGTAAACTGATTCTTAAAACCGGTGGATTGATTCTTTAAAGCGAAAATTTTAACATGGAAATAATAAATTTGTTTTTGTTTTTGCGATATAGATTCTTATAAACGGTTGATTCTTATAACCACTGATCACTATAAGCGGTGGTTACTATATTTACAAAAAATTTTTTGTATTTTATTCTTACGAGCAACATCTTTTGCTAGGGGCATTTTCTCTTATCTTAATTACTTTTATCGTGGATTGCTAGTTTTTTTTCTAATTTTTCAATTGCAATCTTAAATACCTTCAAAATTTCTCTTATTTTTTCAATTTTTCACTTGCAATAATTCTTTTTTTTTTTTTTTGCTTTTATTTTCAAATTTTATCTTACCTTAAAATTTTACCTATCTTAACTTTAAATTCCTAACTACTGATCACACGTACCTTGATAACATTTAACTTGCGTATAGGAGATAAAGTCAACATGACCCAGGAACTCCGTTTGTAAAGACAAAACTGATTTGGATTTGGAAAAACATTGCAATCGTTGGAGTAAAGCAGAAAAGGAGCAATTTATCTGACGTCCAATAGGGCATGATCATTGGCTTCCGGACCAACGGTGGCAGCATTTCCGAAACGGCTGATTTTGTGAACTGTTCACGTGCTGCCGTGGTAAAAGTGTACCGTGCATGGCAAAATGGCACTATCCAAAGTCAGCGACGTGGCAAGGTTGTTTTACCAAGGGCCATAGATGACAGAGGTGAACGACGGCTGCGGAGATGCATTCGGGCGAACAGACGTGCAACCGTCACCCAACTGACCGCCCAGATGAACCAAGGGGCTAACCAAAAGTGTATCCTCAACGACAGTTCAGCGAACGTTGTTGCGTACGGGTGTTGAGAAAGTTTCAGTTAGGTAGCGCTACCAGGCCCTGATTTTCCATTAGGCCCAGTAGGCCCGTTCCTAGGGGCCCCTGAATGTTGGGGCCCCCCAAAAAATTTTAATTTTTAAAGGAAAAAAGAAAAAATCCCAATTCAAATTTTTTTAATTTTACCTTTTTTAATAGCAATTTTTTTTATACATCCTTTCAAATCTGACTGATTGATTGGTTCATCATATGTATAGTTATATGTATAGTTCATCATAAGTATGTTATTGTGTATGTAAGGGATTAATAAATTTTTCTGGTTGCATTGTATTGGGGTTTTAATGATGAAGTTAATATGTTGTATTGCTTTTTGTTATTTGATAATGTTCTAGGCTTCTACGCTTCAAATAGCCAATTCTTTGTAAAATGGTACTTTCACAATGATTCACGATTATTTTTTTGTGTGTCAATTTTGGAAATTTTACGTCCACATCTGTGTTAGGGGGGTCCCCATCCGAGTTGTGCCTATAGTCAAGAATTTTCTAAATCGGTCCCTGAGCGCTACTGTGCTTAAATGATTATAGACAACATTTGGTGGCACTGCTTGACTGAGATAATCTCGTACCCTCTCTACCTCAAATACATTAGGTTTAGATTATGATTCAAAATAGATAGAATAAGATTTTGATACGGTACGATAGGTCCTATTTCGATCGAGCTGTGCTCGTATTCATGGTTGGGTTTTTAACCTTTATGTTCACTAGGCCTGGGCGATGTATCGATACATCGTGAAAAACCGGTGTGAAGCCGACATCGTCACACCGGTTTCATAATTTTCAAATCGGCGATATATCGTAACGTCGCGATTTCCCGGTGTC
Organism: Dolomedes plantarius; assembly: GCA_907164885.2. Taxonomy (NCBI): domain Eukaryota; kingdom Metazoa; phylum Arthropoda; class Arachnida; order Araneae; family Dolomedidae; genus Dolomedes; species Dolomedes plantarius. The sequence goes on along the minus strand of OU015493.1, from coordinate 122,840,398 downwards.
ACACAAACGGTTCCGATGTTTCTGTGTGCGCATGCGCGATGTTACGATGTCGCATCGCTTGGTGGGCGATTTCCCGGTGTTCGATGTTTGTACGCATGCGCGGTTTTACTATATCACATCGCTTAGCTTGAAGACGGTTCCGATGTTTGTGTGAGCGCATGCGCGATGTTAGGATGTCGCATCGCTTGGTCGGCGATTTCCCGGTGTTCGATGTTTGTACGCATGCGCGGTTTTACTATATCACATCGCTTAGCTTGAAGGGATGATTTTCCGGTTTCACACATGCTTTCTGCACATGCGTGTGTGAACTTAGGATTTGTTTCGATTGTCAGTGTGTTTACTGTTAGGTTCTTTGGTCGTACTTCTTTTTAGAGTATTCAGCACGAAGTGTTATTACAAGACAGAGAACTGCATTGCTTCCAAAAATGCAGATACTCTTGGCTCAAAATAAAATATATTTAAATGTTTAATTAGTTTAGTCTATTGCAGGACAACAACCTGGTCTCATTTTTACGTATGAATCTGTTACTTTTTTTAGGCAGGCACGCTGCCACCTGCTGGCTACGTTCGTGGTTAACATCGCGATACATCGTCACATCGCGATGTTAGACTGACGATGTATCGCCTATGTGAAAAATGTAACATCGCCCAGGCCTAATGTTCACCATTTATTTTGTGTGTTATTAAAATTATTTGTAATGTTTAGCTGTGTATCTGATTATTTGATTATTCTTTGAATTTACCACTGAACATTTTTCGATTTTGCAACATGGGGCTCCGCAGCAGACTGCTGGTTAGTGCACCTATGCTGAGAACTGTTCATATCAGTGAGATTTTAAAACAAAAACTTATCAAAATTGGGAAGTTTTTGTGTAATAATTTTAATATTGAATCTGGGAGAAAATTAGCAACACTTTCGGTATATTTCGCTTTATTATTTCAAGAAAGGCAAAACCACGACTTAAAAAAAAAAAAAAGATTTATACAGTGTAAGTTTTGGGAACATGGAATTATGAAGTTTCTTGAAAGATTACAGTAAAACAAAACGCTGAACATGTTGTTCAATAAAGTTATTGATGAAAATCAAAAATGTATCTTTTTATTTTTACTTAAAAACTAAACGAACTCTTTAGCCTACCTAATATAATCCTTCTAATAAAATCTTTCTCATTATCAACTTCGCTGTCGTCATTTTTCTGCTGCACCAACCTTTGTGAAACTATTGCACACTTCCTAATTCTGATCATTATGTAAGTTTGTCAAGTTTTCGCACTTTCAAACTCAGGTAAATCCGAAATTTTCATGAGAGTTAATCCATACTTTTAAGGTTATGGCTTTTATCACTGGTAAATATGTATTTGATTGAAATAGAAGCATGCTAAATTTATTATGGACTTCTTAAATTAAATAAAACGTTTTGAAATAAAAAAATAAATACTGATTGTCGCCTCTGCATTCTTAAATGTTTTATACGGTATGGGGATTTTTTTTTACCCTGCAGCATTATTTTTTGTCGCTCTTCAAAAGAACGGAATTTAATTTACTATGAAGAAAAAAATGTTTTAGTGAATTCTTTTGTACTTACAAAACAAAAAATCTTAAAAAAGGATTTACAATTTTTTTTTATGATTTAAATATGTTAGCAAATTTTTTCTCTCAAAAATGATTAGAAAAGGTGTTTCAAATGTTTCTATATTTTAACTAGGCTATCAGATTTATTTAATTTCAGCTAAAACTTTCCTAAATATTGTAGTGTTATTCCTATTTCAAATCTACCTGACTTGCAATTTTGCAATTATATAAACGCTATCAGATTAATTTTACAATTTTCTTTTAAGAATTAATCTTTAGATACTATAAATTAAAATTAGTATTTAGATTCACTACAAAGATTCAATAATTACCCTTGTCTTTCGAGATTATTGAAAAAAATCTTCCTTAAATTGTGTTTACAACTATATCTTAATATTCTGATACATTAACAAAATGTTTAAAAAAAAATTAAATGATGATACAAAGGAATTTTTTACCTAGTATAGCATAAAATCAGCAGAAGAAATTTCAATTTATCCTTTAAACATCTGGGATCAAACAGATCAAATCTATATAAATATAATTTTAGTTGATACAATTTAGGAACACTTATCTGTGACTTAACTATTTTCAGCAGTATAATTGATAAAGACACCGATAAGCAGGAAATTCCAAAAACATCTCTGTTTAAAATCTCACATTGTCTAAATAACGAAATGATCACTTTCATTTGACCAATCCCTCTTATTTCTCAGAAAGAGATTTTAAAAATGATGAGACCAAAATTGTCACACACTAAAACTTTAGCGCATGCCTGACCAACCCGAGGTACCTAGACAAATTAATGAGAGAAAAAAGTGTTGTTGTTGTTCCTTAATGGATTTTGCTAGACCAAATACAAGTCCATTTACTCCCAGAAAGTTCAAGAAAAGAAAAGGTTTAGAGTAAATCTCGTTCGAGGTAAAATCAAGACAGTATAAAATATGAGGAGGTGGAGCCTGAACAGCCCTACACTTGGTGCAGGTCTTAAAAACCTTCTGTCGGTCCTCATAGGAGAGACCTCTCAAGAGTCCACCGGCAAAACGTGAAATGCAAGTTTGCTGTCTTCAGTGGCCCTCAAAAAAGAGGGCACCACCAGGACATTTTCTCGAGTACCAGTCAATGACAGGAGGGACACTTCAAAGATGTTTAAGTTTTCTCTTATAGTCGAAGAACACCTCACTATAAGTGCTAAGCGTGTCTGACTGGAGAGTCTCTGGAGAGGTAGCCTTTGTCAGAGAATCCGCAATCTCGTTTCCACTAATTCCGACATGGGAGGGAATCCATTGGATATACACCTCATAATCGACCGAAAGTTGAGAAAGCAATTTCAGAATGGATATGCCCGCCCTGTCCCCAACCGCTGACCAGTTACTCAGATGTTGGAAGAAGAAAAAAAAGTAATGCGGTCAAAAGTAATACGGCCTAAACGTAAGTAATGCGTCAAAAGTAATGGATAAAAGTAACACAAAAGCCTAGACAAAAATAATGTGACCGTATAAGATCGTATACTTATAAGATAAATGTTTCCAGAAACAAGTATCCCTCGCTTCACAATCAACCTTTATTCGTGTCATCGCTTTTTGACACTGTGCGCATTTTTGAGCAACTATTTTCAAAGATGGAGCTCACGATGAGCAAAATTAGATAGAAGATTTCTGGCGAGCACCTTAACAACTGATACTCCTAACTAAACTCACTGAGACTCACTCAACCTAAACTCACTGAGAATGACAACTACTTCCATCAAACCAGAAATTGATGCAACAGTTTCACAAAAACAGGTCAAATATTTCGTTAGTTTTATGTTTTTTCTGCCCCCCTTTTTTTGTTGGTATAGTAAAAATTAAAAATTGATAAAGGAAATTTTGTTATCAGTATGCATTGTCTATATTAGACATTTTATATATGAGCTCGAGGTGGCCTAGCGGTAGCGCGTCGGCTTTCAGAGCTGAGGGTGCTCTGATCAAACTCCGACAAGCGCCATTACATACCTCCGTGTCTAGGCCGGATATGGGCACGTTAAATCGGTAGACCGGATAGTCGCTATGAGGTTAGAGAGGGAGAGGGTACGATGCCCCCTGGGGATGCTCGTTCAAAATTGTGGTGGCACCTGGCTAAATCGGACTCCAACCCTTGTGTTGCCATTATAAACCGGAGCCGCAGCCTTCTAGCCTATACGGACCTGGTCTGGAATAAATTCCAGCTATGGGACATTAGAAACAACAGCAACATATTTAATATGTAGAACAGCAAGTCAAAAGGTTTCCATGACCCATGATTTAGAGTAAAATATTTTGTAAATTACTTTTTTATATCTACTCGAGTTAAAGCGATAGAGTTAATTCTTGTATTAACATTTCACTCATTCTCGCGATGAATTCTCGATTACTACCTCGCGATGTTTTAATCCCTTAAATGCCGTAGAGAGGGTAAATACCAGTAAGTTCTCCAGTACGCCTTATTTATTTCTGAGAATAACTGCTGTAGCTCATGGAAGTTGATAATTTAGATATAGAAAGATACCAATAAGAGCTGTTACATACCTTTTCCCTCAACCGAAGTGAATTATGGAATATCCCTTTACAAACTAAAAAAGGATCTATGCCTCCGACGATGACTGATGCAAAGCAGTTTTTAATTCAAAGAATTGAAAATCTTCAAACTCAAACGAAACCTAATTTTTGAAGAATATACACAGAGTGATCACCAGATTTCCTAATCTGCAAGAACTAAATATGGTCTCTATAATTAAATTACGTAAATCTTATCGAATATGAACCACTCTTGACTTATGAGAACTGACCAACACGGGCGGGCTTTTCTCGAGAATTCAAATTGCTTTTAAATACTCGAAATAGTGCCTGATGGCTGATAAGGGATTTTTATTTCCTGCGTTAATGTTATGATAATTTTAAAATAAAGGTGTCTCAGAAATCGATACTATTTGTTTGTTACAATTTCATTATATGATAAAGTATATTCAATTTTGTGAAACAATCAATTTCAACGAAACTTCAGGGTACTAAAAGTGGAGTTAGTAATATATTTAATTTTTGCTCCGAAAATTTTTTCACGTGCAGGATTTCCTGTCATTACCAGTGGGAACTTGGAATATTTATTCGGGAAGATAGTTGTTTTAGTCTTAAGATTCTTACTTTAACTAGGGTGAGTACTTTGTTACATGGGTATTGTTTTAGCGTTCTTTATAACTCAAAGTAAGTTGTTTTAACGAATCTTAACATGTCTTTACTTGCCTGTAATCTTCGCTTGTTAGCTGGTATAATGGGAATAAATTAAATGTTAACCTTGGGTTTTATGTTTTAACCAATTTGTCTGATTTAAGTAGTTTTGGGGGGCATTCTAAATGGTTTTGTAACTTATACCTTTGTTCACCCTTGTGCTATGGCTTTTCTTTATCCCTGTTTTGAATGATGGTTATTGGAAAGGTATGGCATATTTTTACTTTGGCTTTTCTATAGTTATATAATCTTAACACTATAATGCAAATTTAATACAACTTACCGGTGTTGCATGGGGCCTCCTTGGCTGCTAATACAAGCGGTGGCTTGGTTGTAGTGGTGCTATTTCGGCTGGCTATCTGGATGCATTTTAACTGCTTGCTCTGGTGTCTTCTTTGACCTTGTTCATTGGTTTGGTGCTGTATTATGATCTGCGTTACTTTTCTTGATATTGATAAGTGTTATAACTCCATCATAATGGGGCTTAAAGTTAAGTAATTGTTTTATTATGGTGGAATAGTTAGTTGTGACAGGGCCTAATATTAATAAGCAGTAAATTTGTTAATAGCTTTTGCATTTGAATATGGTAAATTTGAAATTGTCTTACTTGCAAAACATAATGGATAATTATGAGCTAATTGTTAAGAGCTAATTTAAGAGCTAATTGTTCTTAAGTATGCTATTTGAAAAGTTTGTTGTGATTTGAACAGTGTTAATCCTTGTAATATTTGAGTATAATTATATTGAATATTGTATGCTTACTATGGCTAGCAGTTTATTATTATTTGTTGAATATTATTGTATTGTATATTATTTGCATTGTTTATCATACTACTAATACGCAGTAGTTGTTTAAGGCATATCATAAATAAACTTGAGTAAATCTGGCATATGGTAAAAAATATATGTATGTATATATATATATATATATATATATATATATATATATAAGAATAATTAAATAATAAAAAATTCTAGGACTTGGTTCAAATGGAATCAGGAAGGGACTTTTTCGGCTTTTAACTAGCTAACTTAAATTAAACTAGTCGTTTGGCACTAAATGGCCTGTTTTATTGTTGCTTAAAGCTTGTCGGGTGCCCTTGCGGGTTCTGTTGTGGTCCAGCAGGATTGCCGCCGAAAGGGCAGTTACCAGAGTATGTTTGCCTTATAACCGAAAGGTGTGGGAGGCGGAAGGATCGACTTAAGATTCTTAAAAACTTATGAAATGTTTGCAATGGTGTTGACAAGTAGCGGAGAATTTAACTCCCCGGAATCGGTTTCTCCCTCCCTCAGACGGATACTTGTCCCTAAGAGATGAAGCCTTATAAAACTCTGAAGAGGTACGGCTTCTGGAGCGCCTTTTCAAAGCAAATGAATATTAAGAAAACCTGAGATGTGCATGTAGGTGATATACAACCGATTTTGATAGACAAGTATATTTATTCTCTTTAGATTCCCTACCAGTACTTTCCAAACTTAATGTTTTCTGATTATGATATGTAAATAGATTTATTGTGTTAGATATTACATTTTGATCGCACCCCACATCGTATAGTGGTTAAAGTTTCGAGCTTCCTCCACGTGGGCCTGGGTTTAAATCTCGGATAAGGCATGGACCTTCCTGTACTGTCTCATCATAGACAGCAATGTTAATTCACCTAAAGAGTGCTTTCATAGTAAAGTACCCAACAAATTTACGGTGTGGAAGGGTCAATGTCTTTAGGACAAAAGTACCTGCTACATTGACAAAGAAAGTATATTTATCTTTATGGAATATTCTGAAAATCTGACACTCTAAGTGTACTTAAACTTAGTGCATTTACTACCTATAGTTAAAATGGAAAATCTTATTTTGGGATGATTTTTTCCCTCAGTGTGTCTGTCCATAAAAACACAATGTTTATATCAAATATATTGAAACTATCTAAAATTTTGTTTCGAAAACATTTAAAATTCAGAAATTTAAAGCATGCTAATTGAAAATCTTGGACACAGGTAAAACAAAGGAATCAGTAAAAATATTCTTAGAAATATCTGGCAAGGATTCTTTTATATACATCTTTTAGAAAGTAGAAAATCACTAAAACTTCTATTCTGACATAAATAAAGTAAAGATGTAAAGCAGGGAATGCATACGTAGATACTACAGCATAAAATGTTGTATCTGGCAATGCAATCATCGTAGAAGCACGTGGTTTGAGTTATTTGATTCTAAAAGATCTATAGCATGTTTTAAGCCAAAGAAAGTTTTTTTTAAGGATCGTTATCTCTTAAATATCGAAAATTAAACGTTGTAATATCTTCCAAAGCCATGTTATAAGCCTATGTCAATTAGGTTTACATAGCGCTCTTTACATTACAGTATATAATTTTGTCCTTGCACATTTAATATCAGCAAAAACACTGCAGCAGTTTATAGGAAATTTTATTACGTGAAATAACAAGCACCAGTGGTTCTAAATTCCCCTGACATTCACAGTAGTAAATGTGCACGAAACAGACCACTTTTTCATATAAAAACACCTTGATATATTTTCAATAGTAGGAGTTGAAACCAGGTATATTTTTCTCTTCGTCCTTCTCTTTCGCGTCTTCTTTTAATTTCGGAGCTGGCTTTGAAGAGCTGCCGCAAGACACGGCATACTTGATCTCCTTCATGAGTAATTTGAATAACGACACCTGCAATAACGATAACAATAATTTGTTAAAATAAGCTTCGAAGGATAACTATTAGCTAAACGGAATGCTATTAAACGTACAGTCTTATAGATGCTTGTTTAATTTTTTTTCAGCTAAACTTTGACATGTTTTTTCAGATTATGACAATAAATGTTATTTACCAATATTTAAAAATATATTTGAAATCTACATAGATCACTATTAACCCTTCAGCGGGCGCACCAATTTTTGGAACACCAACAGACGAGCGACGTACAAAGTGCAACGTTTCTTGTAATAAACTCCTTTTTTTTCAAATTGAAAATTAAAATTCTGCGTTTTATGATAAGATATAAAATGTTGATAATATTGAGATATATTTATAATTAAAGGCCAAAGAATGCAGATACAATCGCCTTATTTCAAAAGTGTCCGGTTTATTGGATCTAAGGACAACTTCCGAATGTATTCCTATTATGTCCAAAAACCTGAAAAACAATGAGATTGTCCATCTTCGTGATATGTGAGATACCGTGTAATAGCTGAACATTGGATCGACTACACCAACTCCTGCTTTTTTCGTATTATAATCCAGTATAATCGCTGGTTTACCACGGCTAAATCATGACTAACAATTAATGGAAAGGAATAAAAGGGTCAGAATATCAGACCTGCATTACAAAGGGTGTAGCTATAAATAGAATCTGTTTAGAACATTCAAAATATACATGTAAAAACAAACCATTCAAAATTACGAAAATGTTGCATTTTATACACGGACGCACCCGCTGAAGGGTTAAAAAATCAGCACCTATTAAAATGACCAAATACTGAATTTTTCGCACTCTGGGCAAATTTACAGAAGCGGCATCCATAACGAAAATATAAATGACAATCATAATGATATCGGTGCTAATTTTTTTTTACTTAATTCTCTTTAGCACTGATTATATTGACGTATTAAATTGACATACGGAAATTCCCTAACAAGATTTTATAAGAATTCCTATGTAAAGGACAATGAAAAACTGTCGTCGTTAACGTGTTACAAATGCACTTGATGTTAAGGCTGCCGTGCACTAACCGTATTGGATTCGCTCACCTCAGTGTTAATCTATGGAAAAAATTTGCTTGGCTTGAGGTGGTCTTGTGGTAACGTACTGACTTGAGGGGCTGAGGGTGTTCGGATCGAATCCCGGCGCTCGCCATTAAATACCGCCGTGTCTAGGCCGGATATGGGCACGTTAATTCCGTTGACCGGAAAGTCCTTCTATGAAGGTAAGAGAGCGTGGGAGAGGGTACGATCCCCCCAGATGGTCAAATTTGAGGTGGCAACTAGCTAAGACGGTCGCAGACCCTTGTGGTGCTATTCAAACCGGAACCGCACACTTCAGCCTGTAGCCTACATGGACCTGGTTTGGAACTACGTTCCAGCCAGGGGGCATACTAAACAATAACAACAATTTGTTTACTATTTACAGCTACATATATGTTGAAAATGAAATAAAAATAGCTTTTGCAGGTAGCCTGAACTTTTCTGTACCTTGCAACAGGATTCATTTTATAAATTTCGTCCACCAAAGGAATTTATGAGCGTTTAAAACACGCTATACCATATTCCCCCCCCAAATACTTTAAATTAAAAAATATTTGCATTTTAACAAAAAAAAAACGAAAAATGCCCCAAGGTGTAAAATTTCTTTCTCTATTGCTCCGTAATAGAGAAAGTAAAACGAAGAAATATAGAATATTTTTTGAAAAAAATCTACAAATCCAAGTCGGCAATCCTTGGACACATTTTCTCCATAGGCTTACATCGAGGTGAGCGAATCCAATAGGGTTAGTATACAGCAGCCTTAATACCTAAATTGGGATTCTTTTTGTGTCAAAGAACAATTTGAAATAAATTGGACTTGAATTGCAATCAAGTTAAACATTCTTGAGAGTCCTGTTTGCTGACAAAGCAAAATACCTGGAGATTTAAAGTGACATCAATGAACTCATCCAAGAATATTCGTCCTTTGATATATTCCTTTGAAAAAGTTTCCTTTGTGATTCCCAGAGGCAAGAAAGCTCAAAATATGCGGAAGATAACATTCGCATACTTTTAAACCTAGGATTACGTTCCTCAATAGCGGTCCTTCCGAGAGAAAAAGATTGTCCTGCGTCGCGAGTTATAATTTTGGCAGAGCGCCAAACTCAGTAGCAGTCAAGAGTTAAACAGAAAAGTACCAAAATGCGAAAAAAAAGAGGTAAGCAAACGAAAAGTAATCCTACGTTAAAAACCCGCGGTAGTTTCGTTAGAGGAGACTACCTGAAATATTTTTTTAAGTATTTTTACAACCATGATGAGATCGGACATTAAAAAGAAATAATCAGATAATTCCTGACATATACATGTGTTTAAAACCTTTAATTCCAGAACCCCTTTTTTCCAGAAACTCTCCAAATTGAATGGTTAGCTACTTTACGGTTAACCTTGAGAAATAAGCTTTAGTAATAAAATTGTAAGTGACAATATTCAAAATCACTACGAAATCTATAGAGACCCGATTTTCCATTTATACGTTCCCAATGTAAATAAAAAGCATCTTACAGTTTGTATGGTGTTCAAAGAAGCACTACAAACTACCATTCCGTGGCCCTGGCTTTGAATGCCGGTTATATCACGGATGTTCTCGTGTTGTGCTCTCGTAGGGATCAATGTCGATTTATATACTAGGTATTTCCATAAAGGAGTATCGAATAAAGTTTTTGGTGGGAATGGGCAAAATGTCATCAGGTATGGGCCGGCCGTACCAGTGAAAAATGAAATAAAATAAAATAATATGCACCAAATCGCTCACATTTGAGGCAATTGTCCAATCAGTACCGAAGAACTTCATTTTACTTCAATATTTGAAAAGTTTGAGTTCTTAAATGGCCAGGTTATCATTCGACTTAGTAGAACAATATTTTATTCAGAAAGTCATTTTCTACTTTTACTTTTATGTAGTATAAGAAGTATCCAATGACTTATCTTTTAGGATGTATAGCATGACTTATCTTTTAAGAAGTATTAGGTGAGTTATCTTTCAAGAAGTATCACATGACTTATCTTTCAAGAAGTATCACATGACATATCTTTTAAAAAGTATTACGTGACTTATCTTTTAAGAAGTATCACATGACTTATCTTTCAAGAAGAATCCTATGACTTATCTTTTAAGAAGTATCACATGACTTACCTTTAAGAAATATTACATGACTGAGCATTAGTATAAAACCTTAGATTTTCAAGAGAGATCTCAATTCACAAAAAAAAATTCTTTTATGAAATGAATAAAAATGAGTAAATATGTTTTTTATATTAAATTACTATAAGCTGCAAAATTTAAAAAAAGAATTACACTCTGTCGGGGGACAAACTACATTAAACAAATAACTGTTCTCATTCAAATATACATCTAATCACTAATTATCTATATTCTGTGGTCGATCAAACTGATAACTTATCAACTGATCTAGTCACCGTTAAGGTAACACTTATCAGTCAATTACATATTCGTAGTTTAGAAGTAATTGTGGGATTTAAACATACCTCCGGATCTCTCTGTAGCTTCCTTTGGAACCATAGGAACTCTATTATTCCCATAAAGGCAGATAGACACATGCCCAATAACATGACGACGAACACACCACCTACATTTCCCAGACCGAGTTCATTGACGCTACCCGAGGCTTTGGAAGCATCAGAACATCGTCCACCACCCTTTTTCTCTTTCCACCAGCGTTCTTTGAACGTGTGTAATTTACCTTCCTCTTGTAGCTGCAGTATGCCTCCAGAAAGCCAAGCTCTTAGCTTGGGGCTACCTGTAAAAATAAAAAAAAGTATTTTTTTAGTGTTATATTTATAATGTTTCTGCAAGCATAATCTCCAAACGTAGGGAACAAAGGAGATGTCAATAGATATTATCGATTGCAATCAGAATAATTATCGGTAAAAGGAAGAACTACATAGTCTAGAAAAAATTATTGAACCATTAAATTTTATTATAAACATACCAAACTCTATTAGAAAAGTTTCTGTGGCAAGGTTCTAGAACTATTCTTTGGAAATTAAAATCTTAAAGCCTTGTCAATTGTCGATTTTGTTTTTTGTGGTGGCAAAAAGATTCTTTTTTTTTCGGAAGAATCACATGACTGAGTATTGTTACCTTTCTCCCGCCTATTTTTCGAAGATTGGAGTCCATTAAAATCAAACTCCATTTTTTAAATAAACAATTTAAGTTTTAAGAAAATGTTTCACAAATGTCAAGGAAAAGTGTGGTAAAATATTGTACAAAAAATGTACTGTCTAAAGAGTAAATATACCTTTATTTTACCTTTTTATCATTCCAGTTATATTCTATTAGCTGAATTTGTTCTAGTAATCAAATTTCCAATTGACAAAAGATAAAAGAATTTCTTTTGATAATTTTTCTCCAACATACAAAAGAGACCATTTTAAGCTTCGGTTTGAAGCTCGAGAGAGGAAATAAATTGCATTTATACCACAGCTCAACCGAAGGTCGGATTCACAAATCTGTTGCAATTCTAGCATATTACAATTTGCTCAAAAATATGAAGGTGTTCATTTCGTTCTTGTTACGTTGGGATATAAATGTGAATATACAAGGTTCCCACCTATATCCGTTACACCTCTTAACTTCTAAACTGTGACAGCTTAGGCCATAAAGTTGGTGTCTAGGTATAGTAAAAAGGCTATGCGCTACTCGATGAGACAACTTACAACGCCATCTATCGGCAAATTTTGGAATTAACTTTTTTATCTCAAAAACGGTACAAGATACGGGAAAAACGTCAATTACAAAGTCGTTCAGCATCATATATTTAGTAAGAAAAGACACCTTACGTACATTAATACTTAAAACAGAATGTAGGATGACCATTTGTTTAGTCACGATTTCGAAAATTGTCATGTCATAAAGAGTGGAAGAAAGAAACTGAGACACTTCCCTATCTTCAGGATCATTTATTTATCTTGCTGAAAATGATCTCAATTAGCCTCTATACACATTTGCACTCTGGACTGGATTTCTCGCTGCACATTGTGCAACATCCTCTCTTTATGACATGACAATTTTCGAAATCATGACAAAATAAATGTTTATTTTGTACATTCCGTTTTAAGTATTAATGCACGCAAGGTGTCTTTTCTTACTAAATAGATGATGCTGAACAACTTTGTGATTGACTTTTCCCCCGTATCTCGTACCGTTTTTGAGATAAAAACGATAATTCCCAAATTTGCTGATAGATGGCGTTGTAAGTTGTCTCATCGAGTAGCGCATAGCTTTTTTACTATACCTAAACACCAACGTTATGGCCTAAACTGTTACCGGTTAGAAGTTAAGGGGGGGTGGTGTAACGGATATAGGTGGGAACCCTGTATATCATCAATAGTATTAACGGAAAGTATAGAATTGTTCACCAGCTAGGCAAATCTAAAGATTTTATTTGTGGTTGGTTTCAGAGCATTAGGATCATATTTTGCAAGAGAACTAAACAGACCGGATCTACATCTAAAAGCAGATTACGAAAGACTACAAATACCCAGAAATTTTGGTGAATTCGAAATCTCAGTCTCTAAAGGTCTTAAAAATCAGAAAAAGAGATTTTTACGAATTATGCATATAAATTACATTAAATGGTCATTTATTTGAGATTGTGACCTTACTGGGGCTATTTCTGACTAACTTACCTTTCCGAACTGCTATTCCATAACCTTTAGAGTCCAGCAATCCTCCGATCTGCGTGAGGTTGCATTCTCTTTCTGTGTTGTACTCAATTGTAGTAGCCTCCATTAAGTAGGCATAGTTGCCTTCCTTTACTTTTGAAATTCCGGCATTGTTGTTGCTCACGTAAACTTCAGCTGCATGTTTCTGCATGAATTTGAACATTTTCTGATACGTGGTGATGTTGGAATTCTGCATTGAGAGAAAAAAAACCTGCATGAAATGACAAAACTTCAAGAACTTCGATACTTAGTGAGAATAATTATCCATCTCTAACAGTTACCCAGGTAATGGTATTTGGCGAAAGAGACACAATTTTGAACTATACAAACTGTTTGAAAATGAAGACGCATTAAAATTTGTGAAATTGAAACAGAATGAGATGGGCAGGTCATCTTTTGAGAATGGATTCAGAGAGAGAACCACTGAAAGTTTTTATTGGAGTCCCCTTCTGTGAAAGACAGAGAGGAGGACCAAAAAAGAGATGGAGGAACTTCCTGGATTCGGACTTAAGTGCCATGAGGGTTAAGAATTGGAGATCCAAGGCTGGTGAGAAGGTATTTTGGGTAAAACTTCTAGAGAAGGCCAGGTCTCCCGTGGGGCTGTCGTGCCAATTATGATGATGAACAGTTACCCAGCAACAGGGATTTCTAAATTACAACAAAATATTACTAAACGTATTACTAAATTTACGTGTTACGTATTTACGTACTTATTTTATTATTAAAATGAAACTAATAGAAAAATGAATTCCGCATATTTTCTTGCAATGTAGCTGAACAAAGTAATTGGGAAAAAGCAGGAATTAACCCCCCCCCCCCCCTAAGATTGTGAAACATATGCAAAAAACATATTATATAAATTTACTATCGGAGAAATTAAGGACTCTATCCTGATTTCTAAACACCCATCTTCCTCGGTAGACGCAAAGCCACAAGTCCCAAAACATGGACATGCCATACAGGAAAACCGTAAATAAAGAAATTTACAAGAACGAGTAAGAGAAAAAACCGAACGAGAAAAGAAAACGAAACTTGAAAAATGAAACACGGGGAAACAAAATGCAAGAAAAAACGAGAGGAAGAAAGTAAGATCAACTGTAAATAAAGTAAAAATTGATAAATGTAATAAAAACAGCGGTAAGAAAGCTAAAACTGAACAAAATAGATTAAATAAATAATTAAACCTTTAAACCCAAACAAAAGTATAAAAAATTAAACAAACATAAACAGGACGTATCACATAAGCTAAGTTCCAAACAGACAGAATATGCAGAAAGGAACTACTGCCTCTGAACAAAGCGTTGGACTAAAGATAAATAGGGAACAATTCCAAAAATCTATAGCCTATAAAAACATTTGAAGTGTAAAACAATTCGTGTCATCAGAAAAACAAAACGAGGATCTTAGTCCAAGAAGAGTAAGCTGTAAATGACTAAAAAATTTCTTGTGCCTACGTCGAATTCTTTTTTAATCGTTTTGATTGATTCTTTTAGTTTATCCGACAAAGTCTACATTACAAAGAATAAAATAAACCCTCTGAAAAAATACACGGTGTTTAAGAGAGAGAAATCTTAATTGATTGGCAGATCTTAAGTCAACTTTTAAATAAAAGCGAGCAAACAGTTTAGAAATCGTGTATAAAAAAAGGGAGGAGACAAAAGTAACTGTTTTATTATGACAGGAAACATACTTAACTAAAGAAGTCGATACAGGTCGACTCTTCTTTCTCTTGGGATACAATCTTTTCAATGATGGAAACATTGTATCTCCGAAGAAAGAGAAAGAGGTTTGTTTCAGTTAATTTTGGAGATGTCGAAAGACGAATATTTTATTTTACACGCTTTAGTACTATGCTCTCAGCAATTCTGAAGAGCATGATAGGCACATAAAATTAAAGTTTTCCCGTTAACGAGTATTCTGACAGTCAGCGTGAGAGAGTAAGTAAAAGGCATTTTTAGCAAAAAACTGTATAAAAGTTTTTGAAGGAGGTTTTTTCTTTTGGTATACTTTGCTTTAGAAGAAATATATCTTTACAACGATATTTTGCGTACGTATCAATTTTTCTCCTTCTAAATCTACACCTTTTATTTAGATATTTTTTTTCTTCGTCTTTTCTTTTCTTTTTTCTTTTGCAATTGATATTAGAGAATTATTAAATAAAATAATTCATTATTTTTGATTTTTATTAATTAGTAAATATTTTCTCAATGGTATATATAATATTCTACCTGAAAAAATACTCTTGTGGAGCCACTTTCTACGCATCCATACTTGATTTTCTCTTGATTGGCCAAATCCTCTGCGCTCTCGATAGGTGATACTAGTTTCTCGACTGTTAAGAAGGCAGCCAAGTTAGCCGTGTAAGATGAAATCATGATCAAACAGAAAAAATACCATATACTCGTTATGGCACGGGTCGACATGGCCCTAAAAAGAAGTGAAACTAATTATTGATAGAAAAGTAATCATGAATAGTTTAGCGCTAAGAAAAAAAGAGATAACCGAGGCACCTATAAATTACACAGATCGCAGTATCTGGGCATATATAACTGAAAAACAAATTCCAGAACACTGTAAACTGTTTTGCTATTCTTAAGGTTTTTAAAATATTGTAAAGAAACGAAACCTTTTATAACAGAAATGATACTTATAAATTTGCCAATTTTCAGTTCAAAAGTTTTAAAATTAGAATTATCGGTTTTTAAGGAAAGTTCTAAAAATATAATTACGCATATCAGAACTAACTAACTAACTATATATATATATATATATATATATATATATATATATATATATATATATATATATATATATATATATATATATATATATATATATATATATATACACACACACAGAAGGTCGTTCGCACTTTATGGAAACGATTTTGTGATTTATTTTTGTCGTTTGCATTTTGAGATAAAAATTTGACAACTTCAGAATAATCATCTGCTACTGTTTTGATTTGATTGGAATGTAAAATAAAAGATTTATTTTGATAATGGCTTCTAAAATTGATAGATAGCTCGAAGGTTACGTAACTGCACTTTCCGAGGAGAAATATTCGTATCAACAAATTATAAAGCGGTGTAAAAATCGCGGTTATGGCATTTCAGAAAAAGTTATTTATAATATATTAAATTTAAAAGGGAAAAATGTCTAATTGAAAGTAAAAATGAAAATATGACCGCGAAACCTCATCCTAAGACTGTTCGAACGAAGGTAAATATACAGAAAATGAAATCTCTGATCCTAAAAGTAAATCCGCCGACTCAAAGATCATTTGCATCGAAACTAGGAATGTCTTTCGGCACTGTAAGTAAAATCATTCATAAAGATTTGAAGTTAAAAAAGATGTTTGAACCTAAAGTTCATCTTCTTTGACAAAGCATAATGCTGAAAGAAAAACAAATTGTAGAAAATTATATGAAAAACATCAGCTGCTGAAAAATGGAAATTTGTGGTAACACTCGGTAAGACATGGATGTATTTAAGTGACTGTAATAAAAAAAGATCAATTTTCTATTGCTCAACTGACGGGAATAACAGTACGAAACAGCTTCGTCAGTGTACAGTAAAGTTCCCAAAGGGATTCATGATAGTTGCAGGATTTTGTTTTAACGGTAAGTATTCTGAACCTTCACGGCCCCCCACGCGTTTTAGACGCGTATCAGCCAAAAGAAAATCTAACTCCTGATACTAGTCGTCATGACGGCAACCCTCTCGACCTAGGCTCCACAAGTCCATTCACCGGCCCGAAGCACCGAGCACTTCACTTCCCAAGCTTCTAGTCAGCGCCACATGACTCCGATCACATCCAAGCCGTCTTATAAGCAGATCATCCAGTAGTTAGAGCCATCCAATATTTAATTAATTTTCCTTTTTAAGCACGCAGCCACCACTCTGCCAAATATATCATTCAACCTAACTTTATTATTTTTAATATAAAATAAAAGACATGCACCACCCGTGCAGCCAACCAAACAAACACAATCTGAGAACTATAACAAAAACTTGCTCCACACGAGCACAAAAGTCGTTTACAAACATAATAACAAAGTAATTCAACAAACAATTACACAAAAGCACCACTTGTGCAAAATCCAACATCAACTCGAAGATCGGTCCTTTAATATTGAACTACCGGGGCTTTTCTGCCGATCCTTCCTAATCTTTTCCAAAAGTCCATAGAACTCTTCATCATCCGTGTCGCTCGAAGCCGTTTCTTCCTCTTTCGACCCAAAGTCGGTCCTCTCCATCAATCGTTCTTCTTCCAATATAAGTCTACCACACTGTCGATCCGTTGGTAGATGCGCCACGTCAATTTTCTTTCTCGTTCTTTTCTGATGATTTTCACAATTAGTGCAAACCTGCCCTCTTTTGCATGGCTCTAGGCCATGCTCTTTTTCTGCGCATTTCTTGCAAATTTTCAAATTGTGACAGTCTCTACCAAGATGACCAAATCTCCAACAGTTGAAACAAATTGTTGGTTTATTGTACAGTTTCCAGCTGTGACACATCCAGCCAAATTTTATACTTTTTAGCTGATTTATATTTTGATATGTCTCTCCTTTGATTCGTAATATCCAATTCCAGCCCCTCTTTGACTTTAAAGACGTGATAGCCTCCACGTTCTTGAACTCCTCATTCTGCTGCAAGATCATCTCTTGCACCTTATCTTTCGTTAGCTCCTCCTGCACATCGTAGACAATTATTCTAGGATCCCTTTTACTTGGAGTTTGTATCTTATAAGACCTTTTAAGTTCTTCTATTTTGCCAAACTCCTCTATTATCTTATCAACATCTTCTTTCATTTCCGTCCTTATTAATAAGCCTCCTTTACCAATATTTCTACATCTTTCAACTCCTATACCCAATTTCTCAGGCTTTATCTTATCCTTTACCGCTTTCTTAGTCACTTCCCACTCTTGCTCCTTATTCGGGATAATCTTAACTTCATAAACTACTTCCTCCTTCACCTTCTTAAAAGACCTTCTCTTGCCTAAATCCTTCATTTTGGTCACCTCAGCGAAGCTTTTAGCTCCCTGATTTTTAAGTACATCTAGTTGTCCCTTATAATAGTGTATCAACTTTTGTTGATCATTAATGGAGTCCACCAGGTCCGTCAAGTCTATTTATATTTCGCTTAATATCTACTGTCAACTTAGCCGTGCTGATAACACCTGTTATCTGCCTAACTTTAAGTTTCACCATGTCTTCAGTCAGGATTCTTAGATCCTCAATATCGACCTTCTTCGCTCCCATTGTTCAGCTGCGAACTTTAACACAAAACGCTTCTAACCCCCGCTCCTCCGACATTAGCGAACTACCCTAAGGTAGTCCCCCAGGGCCCACCACGTGAAGGTGTCGGAGGCAAATTTAGAATACTCTAAAACAAGTACAAGCACAAAACCTCAATGCCCAATGTTGGCTAAGTGATTTCACCAATAAACGCAATAATAGCCAATAAACTTTTAACTTTTAGCGTGGGGTGGACCCCTTGTTTTAACGGTAAATTAAAAATTAAAAAAGTCTCAAGTAAAGCCAAAATTATTTCACTCTACTATCAGCAGAATATTTTAGAACTAATTTTTGAAGAAGAAATTCCAGCATCTTATGGAAAGGACATTGATAAAGTTGAGCTTCATATGGACAAAGCCTATAGTCACACGTCTAAATCAACTGACACTTATTTAGGAAAGAAAGTCTCAGAAACAGGAATAAAGTGTATCTCATTTTTTGAAATACTTTTAAAATCAACTGACGCTTCTCCAATGGGCTTTTGCACTTTCGGTTTATTAAGACGATCCTTAAGAAAACGGCATCCGAGAACACTGAACGAACTTTGGAAAACGGTCCAAGAGGAATGGGGTAAAATTGACATGACAGTACTAATATAAAAGTTTACTTTCATGGAAAATTTGAGCTGCAGCTATTGTCAAGAACCATGGCTATCAGATAGAAGCCAATCGCCGCAAAAATACGGTATATATACATAAAACTTAACTATAAAAGTCGTTTCCATAAAGTGCGAACGACCTTCTGTATATTATATATATATATATATATATATATATATATATATATATATATATATATATATATATATATATATAGTTAGCAAAAAATATTTAAAAGGGTAACCACAAGCAAAAACACGTTTGAACACCTAATTCAGTCAAAAAATGTTATCACAAAGTTTTCGAACTTAGGGTTTCACTTCATGCTTTGAATTTCATTCTCAACACACAGAACTATTTATTTTACGAAATAAAAACATTTAAAGTAATGTCGCTTGCAACCTCTGTAATTGTCAGATATATTCTGAAGTCGCTGCCATGATATTATACTAACTTGATACTAAGATGGCCGAAGCAAGTGACATTAGGCAATTTTTGCAAAATATTAAGAGTTTTGCGGATTACAGATTTTTGGTGTCGAAGCCAAGAGTTTAGTTCATAATGTAATCTCCTCCTTGAGAGAGAAAAAAGTATATCCACAGAAAAAAAAACACTTCAACTCTTAGAACCTTAAATAAAACTGAAAATTCTGTCCTTTTTCTTTGAACTGTATCATAAAAACAAGATCTAATTTCAACTCTGATAGAAGGCATACTGCAGAAAGGCTGCTGTGCTATAACCCTATTGATTTGGCCACCTCAATGTTAACCTATGGCGAAATTGTCTATTATTTACAGATACATAAATGCTGATAATCTAATGAAAATGATATTTTCAGATAAGGATCTGAACTTTTCTGCACCTTGCAACAGGATTCATTTTATAAATTTCGTCCACCAAAGGAATCCAATAAGTTTAGTACACCGCAGCCTTTACAGTAGAAAACCTGCGTTTAAAATACTTTTTCCACCTTCAGTACTTACAATGAAAAACAGTGGTTTTTCCTCAGAGCGTCATTAATCACTCTCTAAAGTAATTGGACACTCATCTCTCTATATAAAACACATCCGTAACTGACTGACTGATTGACTGACTGACTGACTGACTGAGTGACTGACTGAGTGACTGACTGACTGACAGACAACGCACAGACCAAACCACTGGACCTAAAGGGCTGAAATTTTGCATGGCGATTCTTCTTATAGTGTAGAGGTGCACTAAGAAAGATTTTTGAAAAATTCTTCTTAGATTTTTTAAAAATTAAATTTTTAAGCTGTTTTTGTAACTTTTTTCAAGTTTGCATTTAAAATATTAATCTGATAATTATAAAATTTATATCACGAGAAAGATCATAAAAATTCCTTTAAAATGAAATCTTTTTCGAATCTGTACCTCCATTTTCTGATATTTGGTGAATTTAAAAGATTAAATTTTATAATTTAATTTATTAAATGCTGATCACGTGGTTTCTTTTCTTTCTGTGATACTTTAAACTAGTTTTGTGTCACGTGCATAACAACGAAATAGACAAAACAATTTTTTTTTCTTGCTGATGCGGCAGACGATTGGAAATTATCCAAAAATATATTAAAATACAGTAAAAGATATGTTCCTCAAACTGTACTATATTAACTGTACTATATTCTTTAGTATGTTCTATTAGATTTAACTTGAATATTTTCTTCTACATTATTTTGTCTATAAAAATATCCGTTACGATTTTGTTATAAATATATATTTCTTTTGTTTTTTCTACACCAATTGCATACATTGATCGTTGTATTTAATTTCAATGTATTCCGTAGCGAAGTACTGGTATTCAGCTAGTTGAATTATATAGTGATTCTTAGATTCCTAAATTGGTTTCGCTTTGATTTTGTCAGTGAAATTTTTTTTCAATATTTACTTACGTTGGAGCGATATCAGATCCCTGTTGCATAAGGGAGCCGATAGTGAACCACATGCTGTTCAGCAAGCTAAAGCAATTCTCCTCCACTTGATCGTTCTTCCTACATGGATGTGGATTCGACCATTCATAAGGACTCATCCTGCCGACCAGAAATAAGAAGAGGGAGACGAATGTGTATGCTGCCATGACCAAAACCCAAACTTCCCCAGAGAAGGGTGACAGAAAGGAGAATAAGGAAGTGACTTTCTGTGTCGGCTTTTTGAACAGGATACTGATGCCCGTCTGCATAAAAGGTAGAGTAAAATCAACACCTTTTAGCCTTGCAGAGTTGATGGTTAAATCAGCGATGGCGAGATCTGCATCCTGAAAGTCAGAAGTTAATATGTTACTTTTCCACAAAGACTTAAATGATGGGTCAGTTTGTATGAATTCATTTTTACAATATTTTTATAGTATTTTATAATGTTCTGAAGCTCTATGTACTGTAGAAGTACTTGAATTTTAACAGACTCCCAACCCCCAGAGAGAAATATAACCTTTAAACATTTAAAAATATAACATTGCATTTCTTGTAAATATCAGCTTTTTAATCCACTACAGAGCGGAAAAATGGCAGCTACTTTTGAACGAATAGGTTTTGAGATTCTTGAGGTTACAAAGTATGATTGTTGCTATGCGAAAATCCTAATTGTGAAGCTTAACCTATTCTCTTATTTGTATCACAGGAATAAACAGAGAATATATAGCATTTTCTAGAAGAATTTACTGACCTCTACAAGTTCCGTGTTGTTAATATTGTATTTCCTCCTACATAATATTTATCCTTTTACAGTCAACTCGAAAATACTCCAAAACATCTCTGAAATAGATTATACAAAGCCAAATCATTTACAGTGATCTAAAAAATAGTTTTCTTCCATAAAATATTATGAGCTGATATATAACCTGGATAGTGTCAAAAAATTGTACTCATTGTGTTATGATATTATTGCTTGTACATGTTCGTTCTCGGATTTAGAAGTATACAAAATAAGAAATATTGTACTTTATTCACCTTTTAAAACTGAGGGTAAATGCTCAGGCAGAAATTGAGATACATCCTAAATTAAACCCTATATATTGCCTATATATTTGCCCTATGTATTTACCATAGAATAATCAAAAGCTTTGTAAAAAATTCAACGGATATAGCCCCTCTCACGGAAAAGGAAGTGAAGTGATGAGATATTTAGGGCAGGGAAAGCAACTGCTTTTTGCAAAGCATATTTGCAAACCAAATATTGCAAAGCATGTTTTTATTATTTTCTTTCTTTGAAGTAATATAATTTGATCCCCACATTACATTTGAGAAGAAAATTACTTTAAATAAATTGTAATTATTACTTTTAATCAAAACTTTTCAAGCTGTTTAAGAACAATTTTTTTCCAATGTGATAGGAACTTTATACTAAAGACATTCCACTCTTGCCCCATTACGCTTCTTTCAAGACCTGACGTTGTGAGACTTTTCACCTTTTCTCCCAGCTCAGAATTTTTCCATAACCTCTCGAAAATACTGAAAGTACTCCTACCGGAAAGGGTTCATTGCCATCTACTTTACCGTGGAAGGGCTTAATAGGGGAGCCACCCTTCTATTCGTGAGGTTGTAATACAGGAATATCCTTGCCTTGGCCGGGATCCGAATACGTGCCCATGCAGAATACCCTTGAGTCACTAACCATCATAAGCGTTAAAGAAAAGTAAATGTGAAATAAATATCTTACATGGTAAAAATGAAATAAACTGAAATGTAGGAGATAGAGTAAATAAAAGGGACCTCATTTTAAATTAGTGATAAAAATTCCACTAAAATCTTGAGTTTTTACTAGCGAGCTTCAGAAAATATAGTAAAAATGATATAATATTATGTTAATATATTCGTGAGATTATGAATACAAGATCATAAGAATGAGATGAACCACCTTCAGGGTCAACGACTGTTCATACAAGATCATAGCATTTGAATTTTACATTTGTTTTAGGGGAGTTCAAAATATTGCTATATTTTCATATTAATCAAAGATGCATGCAAACCTAGAAAACTCCTGAATAGTATGCAATCGAAAATACAGCCTTAAATAAAGTTGGCCAAGCTCTGAACTGAATTTAATGTAACTTGTTTTATTTTACGTTTATTGAAATCAGAGTTTCGGTATTTTTAAAAATATGTATAGATTTTGCACTGGTTTTAGCTATTAAAGATTACAAACAAAAAGGCTCAGTATTATTATTGTATATATTATTTATTTTTCTATTAGTTAGAGTGCAACTGGACTTCTCTTTACATGTTAGACAGTTTTTACTTTGTATGTACTTGCAATCCTTATTTAACGTGAATAAAATAAAAAAATTTCTTGCGATGGGAAGGTATTCACTCTCATGAGCTTTTTAATGAAATTATACATGAATAAATTCTTATGTTCCAGTAAAGTTTAAACATACATACAGTCCATGGTCTAAAAATATTATAATCCAAGGGGCAAATACGTACGACTAACTCGCAATTTTGGCAAATTATCGATATTTTGGGGACATAAAAAGCCTAAGGCAACAATTGATTTAACACATAGACATTTCCAAATATCCAAAAATGTATCTCAATATATATTTATGGATGATTTCTTTACTCGTTTATGATTCCTTTACCCTCTTGAAATCGAAAAATCCTTTGCTTACCCCATTGACGACTTCTCCAATCATTCCGTCCCATACTCCAGTGACAGGGTCCTGCCTTCCATATTTGCCGTCCTTCACGGGATGAATCTCGTACGAGAAGTGTAGCTTTTCAGCCAAGGCATCCAAGAGATCGATACCGTATCCTTCATACCGATCATTTCCCTTCATCAGTTTTGATGAAACTCGAAGCATGGCATACGGGTCATTCTGAAAAGACACCAAAAGTGTTCAGTCTGGAGAAAATTGTAATGGTTTTAATAGAGTGAGGGCATAACAATTTTGCAATAATGGAACTTATTTTCAAATGAACATTTTTTTTGTTCATTAATGTATTATGGACAAAAGGATGACTCAACTGAACACTTGTGCGTATGAATTGCAATTTGCTTCATACAATTTTTAGCTGTTCTAGCATTCAAGCCTAGCACTTAGTCTGTGTCTAGCATACGAGTTTAAACTAATATATATATATATATATATATATATATATATATATATATATATATATATATATATATATATATATATATATAAATATATATAAATATATATATATATATATATATATATATATATATATATATATATAAATATATATATATATATATATATATATATATATATATATATATATATATATATATATATATATATATATATATATATATAAATATATATAAATATATATATATATATATATATATATATATATATATATATATATATAAATATATATATATATATATATATATATATATATATATATATATATATATATATATATATATATATATATATATATATATATACTAGCTGAAAACCCGCGCTTTGCTACGGAGTACATTCAAATTAAATACAACGGTAAATGTATGCAATTAATGCCAAAAAAATTAATATATATATTTATAATAAATGAGACGATCAATATATACAATTGATGTAAAAAAATATTTATATATATATATTTATTAAAAAATCATAAGGAATATTTATTTTTTTTGGATAATATCCAATCGTCTGCTGCATTAGAAAGAAAAAAATGTTTTTTTTTTTTGTCTATTTAGTTGTTACGCACGTGACGATAAATTTATTGAAAGTACCAGAAAAAGAAATCACGTGATCAGCATTTAATAAATTAAATTCTAAAAATTAATCTTTAAAAATTCACCAAAAATCAGAAAATGAAGGTAAAAATTCGAAAAAAAATTCACTTTGAAGGAATTTTTATGATCTTTCTCGTGATATAAATTTTATAACCCTCAATGTATTATTTTAAATGCAAACGTAAAAAAAGTTTAAAAAACAGCTTAAAAATTTAATTAAAAAAAATCTATGAAGAATTTTTGAAAAATCTTTCTTAGTGCACCCCTACACTATTAGAAGAATCGCCATGCAAAATTTCAGCCCTTTAGGTCCAGCGGTTTGGTCTGTGCGTTGTATGTCAGTCAGCCAGTCAGTGAATGAATTAGTCAGTTACGGAACTGTTTTATATATATATATATATATATATATATATATATATATATATATATATATATATATATATATAGAGAGAGAGAGAGAGAGAGAGAGAGAGAGACTACTCTAAGCATCACATGTATATATGGAACCCATTCCAACAGTTCTGAAGAAACATTAGATTAGGGATTTTAGTAACCTTGAAGGTTTGGTTTGGAGCGCTACGGTCAACTTTTTGCTACACGAGGGCTAATTTAGACCGGTACCTACATTTTAAAGCCGATTTCAAATGGCTACAAACATTCATGTCAACGGTGGGACACAAAACCACATGATATCAACAGTATGCCAGCGACCTTGCCATTCGGCCATCACCTGGCAGTAACCTTGAAGAATTTAAAGGCATACTAATGGTAAGGCATACCTCGATTTTTTAATTAGTCCCACTTAAATAATTTACCATAAAATGTTGTTTGCTCTGAAATTGTACAATACTCTGTACATTAATATCAAATTGTACATGAGTTAGAAACGTAAATCCTTTTAACAAACTAACACTAACCGATGTACATTTGGTATTTCAGAAGAGAAAAATTTTTTTGTAGTGAATGAAAGGAAAGTTTATTCTATTTACTTTTGGTATAAAAAGGTATAGGCCTCCATTTTGGAAAACACGACGATTGAACGATCTATTCATGCACGTACTATAGGAGTGGTATAGATCTGTAATATATGGTGCTAATTTTATGAGACTACTGTACTAGGCACTATATACATGATTTTTCATGACGTTTTAATATGTTCCGTATGAAATTTATTCTATTTGTTTCTTTAATATCTGATGTATAGGCCTCCATCTCAGGATAACGGGGAAACTAAACAGCCTATTCATGGAATCGAACAATCTATTGAAATAGATTAGCATCCCTTATAGAAGACAAAAGCTATGAAATATTATTTACTTTAATTAGCTAGTATTTCCGTTGATAATTTATGAGAAGTACTATTCAAATTTTAAATTTATTTTCTCCAACATTTATTCAAGTTTTGAATCTTCACCTATGGATTTTATGATTTCCTGAGTTTTCTTACGACGATATCAGCCGAACGTGTCATCAAACTTAAAAGGTATGTTAAAGGCCTTTGTATTAAAAATGTTTCATAATTTAAAGACATAGTAAAAAGTTTTCAATTTTTCAAAAAAAAACACTTAATTTTTCATTAAAAATATATTATACATCTTCGAACACAGAAAATAATTGGAAAAAGGTATCCACTAAGGGGTTGTTTAACCTTCCTGTTATAAAACTAACTTTTCGGTAAATTTTTTGTTTAATTTACATTAAAAAGGGGGTGATTATAGGAATGTTTATCTCACCGTTTAAACAGTCTAGCTTTCCAGAGTTTTTTTCTCTTAATTTACATCAATATTATAGAAAGAACTGTAACAAATTCTAGAGATTCTTATTTACTTACAAGGAATGTAGTAACTTTAAAATGTGAATGTTCCAGTTCAAAATATTTGAAATCAGATGTTTCTGGTGCAGTGATATTTACTTGGCTTCCAGGCATGATGGTTCCGATCTGAAAATGAAAAAAGCGTTTACTAACACAAAATTTCGCCTTATTAAACCTTTAAATAACTTTTAAAATATTTTTAATTATAAAGAAATTATAAATTGTTAAACATAAAAGATGGTACCTTTTATTTTTTACACTAGAGAAGAAATAATAATAAAAAATGTTTTAATGAAGGAAATGAAACAACAGGTTTTAATGCACTGACAAAAAAAAACAGTTATAAATAGTTTCATGTGTAAGGTATATATGTTTTCCTATTTTTGATTCTAATAAACTAACCTTTTTAAGTCCATTTACTGTAGTATACATGATATCTAAGAAAACAGTGGATCGAGAACCTTCAGCATCAAATTTTATCACTCCAGAGAGCCCTGTCGTTTCTACCTAAATAAATTAGAATAAAAACATTTATTTTAATGCTTCACATTATGTTTAATTATTTAGTGTATGCATATGTGTACTATGAAAGTTACCTGAGAAAGAAACAATTTTAAAAACCCATTACCAAAATTTTATTTCGTTTAATTTTCGATCAAGAAAGATATTCAGTATGTGTAGAAGTCTGGTCACATTCACCCGCTTAATCAATCAAGATTTCGACGAGAAAAAGCTCATAGAAAATTAGTCCCATTATTACTTGTCTATCACTTGTCACACAGGTTAAATTTTATACAATTTTGATAAAAAAAATTAAATTCACTGAAATGTGTAAAAATAATAGGAATGTGATAATTTTTACTACTTTTCAGGAGTCTTTTCAACTGAATATTCATACCTCATACTTTAAATATATTTTCGCAGCGATTAATTGATACCATTTTTGTTTCTATCAATTTAATCTCTTCCTTAAGCATATGACTCTAAATTTATTTGACTGAATATAATATATATGTATGAAAGAATTCAAACATTTTTGGGAAATCGCTGCAATAGCGATTACTCTTTTGAGCTTTTTCCTCCGTAGAGTAATGATAAAATTTCATTTCACGTTTCCTAATGATTCACAAACACATTTCATAATGATATATACTGTATAAACCGCATAAGCAGGATTAAATTCCCTCCACATTTTTTTTGAGCTGCTCACACTTCATGATATATATATACATATATACATACATAGATACATACATATATATATATATATATATATATATATATATACACAGAGAGAGAGAGAGAGAGAGAGATAGTATATATTTATGACCCGAGCTATTGTCTTACATTTTACCAGCAAAATTATAGGTAATATGTCCATTCTATTGTAATTAGTAAAATTTTACAAGGGACTGAAGCGTTATCTTCATTTTAATTTTATTCTCTTTTAAATTAACATGCTGTAAACCTGATAATTTAAACCTCTACATTACCACGTAGATGCAACACGTTAGTTTCAAAACTTAAAATAAGTTTGATAACTCAACCATGAAAGCAGTAATAGCCTTATACAAGTATAATGCACTGGAATTAAATAATCTGTGGAAAGAATTCTTAAAATTAGTAGTCATATTATTAGAGTTATTATACTCTAAACAACCTTTAGATTAGAGTATCAGGGACATCTCACAACGAATGTGTTATTAATGGATGATTCTCAATATAATTAGAGAAAACATCAATTCTTTTTTATCCCCTTGGATGAAAAACCCGTTATGAATCTCGGCAATGATGTCAAAAGGATATTTTTCACAAACCCTTTCAATATGAGAAATATTTGAGCACTTACGTTTTTCATGAAATTGACAAGGCTCGTTCCATCTACCCCTTTGTTCATCTGGTTGCAGGATATTGCAGGAAATACTGAAATATGCTTTGCGGTACCCATGTGTTCCAAACCAAGTGCGAGAACCTTTACGCTATCGTAAATCAGGGCAGTTTCTGTCTAGAAGTATGATAAACATATCCTCAATATACAGAAAGCAAATAGAACATTAACAGACACCATGAAAGTGAGAATAAAGAAAATATAATCTGAAGTACAATGGAAACCAAATAATAGAGAAATCGCTAGAGAATTATCTATTTTTTAGTAAGAGAATATTAAGTTTGACCAAAGGAATAAAAACAGAGTAATCTTCATCGAACCCCAAATTTTTTAGTCATTAATTTTGTGTGGTAAAAGTAGTTAAAAGACTACTTGTTAATCTCTTTATCTGAATGTTGGTGAAAAGACTAAATAAATACTGGTAAAAGATGCATATGCGTCTTACGGAAAAGTCGGATTGAGATTAGTGATTAAAGCCCATTTCTTCTTGTTGTTGTTGCTTATGCCACTTGACCCACAGCAGCATCAGATCAAGGTCCGAAGGCTATGGGCGATGAAGGTGCGGCTCCTGTTTTGACTGGTACCACAAGAATCGGAGTACGACTTGGCCAAAGGACCAGTCCCGTAATTTTGAACCGAGTCAAGTGACGAGATCAGAACAGTTGACCCCGCACCTCCAGAAGTAATTTTGAGAGCTTGGAGGACATTGCAGACACGACAGATTTTACGTGCATCAGCCGCCATTAGTGTACACGGTAGTGGATTTGTCAGCAACGAGCATCGAACCAGTGACTTTTAGATCACTAGCCCGCTACTCTTGCCAACTGGGCCACTGCGTCCCTGCCCATTTCTTTATGTAGTTTATGAGAAATAATTCCGAAGCTTAGAGAGATATAATTGTAATGAAGTCTCAAGTATTTAAACCAAAAAATAGAGAGAAAATATCCCTGAATCTTTCTTGTTTCCTATTATATAGATCTTTAACTGATTAATATTTCATGGTAACTCATCAACAAAGGCTTCTGAAGCTTGTTTTTTAGATATTATGCTAATTTCCAGAATGCATTACAGGGGGAATTTCCTGAAGCAACGAAATCTTGACTAATGTATGGAGAGCTCAGCTCTCCTTAAGTTTGCATTTCTCTACCTGTATCCATTATAATCCTTTGGAAGGACTCAAATATTTAACTTATTGATTTAACTATCCTGAACTCTATGAAAATAATGCCAGCTTTTAGTTGTTCTCGCACACATGAGAAAATAAATCCAGACCAAGAGAAACATTCAACTGTCTCATAATTTACTCATTGAGATCAACAACACGAGAAACACATAAGAATGAAAAATTACAGACTTAAGCCTGCAATTTCCGCATGAAATAAACAAATTTCTAATCAAAACTTTTCAAGTTTAACCGGGGAAACATATAAAAAAGATACTGTGTATTTTTGTAGTCTCCCAGCCTTCTAATATGACAACTAAGGCACAACAATATTTGACCTAGTCGAGATGCAGTGATCGTAGAACTCGACTCTTTGTCATTAACACTATTCAACATTTTTTACTAATATTAATGCACAGAGAGACCATCTTACACCATAGAAGTACACTGACAGCAAAACATAACTCACTGCCTAATATATAGCGTAATCTGATTTAATTTGATTCACCTGTTTTCATAATTTGCTGTGCTTCAATTTTTTAAATCAGTCATTAAGCATGATCGTCGGGTATGGAAAAAAGTCACTGTATTTCACATTAAAAATGAAAACATTTTTAAGTCCGTCACTTTCTGAGGCATTCATTACGTTTGGGTGTCTTACATAGATCTATAATGTCTTACTGCACTTAATGTGTGACCTTGAGCGTTGTGAGAGGCGGTTGATCCCTCCTCCGAGTCAGCCTGTTATTCACTTCCTGGAGGAGCTCCTGAAATCCTGGCGTATCTTCTTGGATCAATCGTAGTCCTGTAATGTTGGTCTTGCTGTACTGAAAATCTTCCATGTCTATTGTGTGCAGATCCTAAAATATACAAAAATTGTTCTTTATTAAACAATTTTCAGACAACGATGCTTATGACTACATTATGTTAAGCATAGACAGTTTTGCCATTTTAATAAAATTTGAACTCGTTGCATCTTTGCTCAAAAAGTAATTAACAACTACAAAAATAAGTAATAATAATGTATTTTGAACTACAAAACATTCTCAAAAAGGGGGAAAAGTAAGTAATCATACTAGCTGTTAAATATTTCACAGATTGTTTCTCTCGATGAAACTAACGTATTTAGGGAGTTTATAAATAAATAAATAAATAAATAAATAAATAAATAAATGAAGAATATGCTATCTTGATGTCTCTAAATGTTCACTATTAGATAACCACAATTAAAAATCTAACGCCTATTTAAGAAGCTCAAACAGAGAGCTTAACTCTCAATATTCTTGAAAATTAGGCCATTAATATTTCAAAATGTTAGTAATTTCAAAAAATCTTAAAAGCTGAAACTTCGGATAGCATGATTAAAAAAATGATAGTATTTCATACATATCTTTACTTTCAACAGGGAAGATTATTTAAAGGAATGTATTACACAAAACTTAACTCGAAACACTTACCAAAGATGTGATGAGATATTTTTGATGCTCTGTGATCATTCCAACTTGTTGAGCCTGTAAAATGAATTGCAAGCTAATTCGTGACTTCTCATTGTGAAATATAATGTCTAGAACACACAGAGCACAGCATTAATTACAAATGGAGCGTAATAGAAATCCTATCACAAAAATTTAAAATTAAGATGAACACTCAGTTTTATGCGGAAGTGTGAGCTGGTAAAAGGTAAAAAAGGGAAGAAAACAATGAGACACCTGATCAAACATATCACATAAATCGGTATCAAAATGGTCTATTTGCTTTTCGGAAGTATCACACAAATGTTCTGTTTCTCGTCAGATTACAGCCTATATGTTCAGCTGTTTTAATTGTTCCTCCTTTTTGAACAGTCCAATACGCAACTTAGCTTTCTAAATGAACTCAGAGGAATTTTCATTTCAAACATGAAATTAATGTTCATATCAAGAGAAAACTTATGGAAAAAAGCTAACAGGACAACCCAACTACTTACATTTGACAGTTACTTATTTAAACACGACATATATTCCACAACTTACCTCTAATTACAGGGTGGATTATAAGAAGTCATGTTTTCCTGTTCATATCAAAAGAGTTTATTTCTTTTAAAATTATCGCTGAATTATCAATCTATCCATGCATACATACTCACAAACTCAAAACTCAAGAATTTACTTAATAAAGTTAAGGTGAACCTAAATGATTTGATAATCCAGTTATCTACCAGCATAATATTTAAATTAGAACTAATATAAGAGATAAAATATAAATTGAATGAAGGTGAAGCTGATATATATGAATTATACAGAGATGATACAGACAAGAAAAAGGAAGAACTTGAGTTTCCATTTGTCCCCTTCCATAATCTCTGGACAAGTTTTGTCTTTCAATAAAATTATTGCATTGTATTTGTATACTTTCAAATAAATTTAAACTGTTTATATGTTAAGTTGTGAAATACAGAGAAACTTCTACGTATTTATGCATGTGTCTATATGCATAAATACGTATTTGTTTTACTTCTCCCATAGCCACACATTCTGAAAGTATGTGAAAGAATTCATAGGGCTATCTAGTTATGACCTTTGTATCCCAAATATTTCATTGATTTAAGATTAATTTCTATGGGTTTGAATGAATTATATTTAACCCTTGGTTATAAGTGTAAATTAATTCCCGCTTGTTCCTGAAAAATCGAGATACACCGATAAATCTTAAAATATCTTAAAGTACCACAAAAAGAGAATTATTAAAAAGTTTTAAATGAACTACATGTAGAGTTCAGACTGGATTAATTAAAAAAACAATAAAAGTTGTACATAATTTTTTTCGCCTAGAAAATGTACATTCTTTTGTCGACATTCTTTCACGCAAGTTTTACTTCATTTCTAAGCTTTTTCTTTTGCTATTCCCAAATGATGCGATGTTCAGTGTACGTAGGGAAATTATTTAAATTGATCTTTATTGTTTAGGAATCAAATTTTTCTTCAAAAACTTTTACCCTCAAAATTATTTCAAGAGTGCATACAGTACGGCTATTTTCTTTGGCAGTATTTTTGAAACACGATCAACCCTTTGCATGAAAAAGGTCATGTCGGCAAAGTCAAAGGTTTCGCGTTTTAAAGACGAAACCTTTTGTTTATGCCGACTGACAAGACACAAAGCAGATGTTAAATTTCAACACGTCCTTTCCATTATAGTTCTTCGACATAAACTTGCTTAAACCCACTTTGTTATCACGGGAACATAAGAATCAGGCAGATGACTTTTACGTTAGTTCAAACTCGTAGAAGCTCTGAATTTATCTGAATATTGTTTTATTCTTGTTATATATTTTTATTACCGATACATACCGATGTATAATGTTTTTTAAATTTTATATATTGAATAACATTTAAAATTCGTAAAACATCAAAATAGTTTGATGTTTTTAGATACCATAAAATCTTTAACTAAATGTAAATCAGTTACTGCATTCAGTTATTTAACTGGAATATTTGTAACTGGAGATTTTTCTTTATTTAGGATATTTTTTTACTTAAAGACTTTCAATCGTTTATCGAATATGATTATTTCTAATTGAGATAATCCCCTATAAAATGTTTAATCATTAAATTCAAATATAAATTTTTTTCATTTGTTTATATTTATCATAGAATATAAAAATAATTATACATGATGTTTGTTTTACAGTTAGTGCATCAAATAGTTAAAAAATTAGTTCCCCCCTTTAAGATGTTTAATCATTAAATGCAAATATTTTTTTTTTCAAGGCACTTTGTCGCGAAGACATTCACCTATAATTCACCGCAGTTTTGCTGGCCATTTTATTATGGGGGCGCCATATAGGCAGACCAGCATTGCCCCCTATGAAGGGACAACACAAACGGAGGCATTTTAGTGGCGCTTCGCCAGGATTCGATCTGAGCACCCTCAGAACCGAAAACCAGCGCGCTATACCACAAGGCCGCCACGGCCCTTAAACGCAAATATAGCTTTTTCATTTGTTTATATTTATCATAGAATATAAAAATAATTATACATGATGTTTGTTTCACAGTTAGTATGTGAAATAGTTAAAAAATTAGTCCAGTAATATACCAAAAACCTCTTTCGATGCCATATATTACTATGGACTCAAGCAAAATATTACATTTGCGAGTCATATTTGCGAAGAAAAAAATTGCCTTTGATTTCAGAAAAAACAACGTTTATTCACACAGAGAAAAATTATTCGACAAGCTTATCAGTTCAATATACGAAAAATCAAAATTTTAAATCCAACTTACCGCTTTCAATACATCATACAGGTGCTTCCTTGGTACATCTAAAACTATCTGGTAATCAGGTATAACTGTAGGTTTGCCCCTAACCTTTGATGATCTTTTGATTTCCCAAAAAGTGTCTCTGTAGCTGGACTGATTCTTGAATTGGTACAATTTAATATTCCAGTTTTTCTTTTCTCCTTCAGTTAAAAAGTCTTTCATTCGGACTATAGCTAAAAGATAAATTGTTCCAAATGAGAAAATATGTCTTACTAGAAATTGCTTACTGAATTACTGTATCAAAAATTTTAACATCATTACCCCTAACTCATATAAAGAATGCATCGGTTGGTAATCATGTAGAAATTTTTTATCTCAATATTAAGTATCACGTTTGTATGGGAATAAATTTAACTCTTTAAAAAAGCAAATTTTCCTCCCAGATGAAAATTTTGAAGCTAACAGTTTTCAGCCTTTTTAAGTACTTGTATCTAACATTATAATTAAGGATACGTAAATTTCGCATCGAAATTACGCAACAACAAAAAAATAAAATATTTAAAATTTCGCATTTATTCGCAAAAAATATAAATTTAAAAATTTCGCATTTATTAAAAAAATCACAATTTTTCTTACTTGAATAGGTAAGTATCAAAGTTCTTAGTTAAAAGCTAACATTGTAGTAGTCTCCACATTATGTTCTTTAAGTTTTTGCCTTTTGTCATTAATTACTATGTTGTACATACTAAAATATCTCAGCATCTACTCTGTTAACGGGACTATAGAGGCTTTGTATAGCTGCCTTTGCAAAGTTAAGGTAGCAACATTTCGTTGAAATTAAAGTCTGTATAACATCAACAGGAGTATCTTGGTTGACTAACGTAAGTAGCTGAAATACCCTTGATTTTGGCGCTCAAGAGACGTTCTTAAATCTACTAAATAGTTCCAAAAAACTTGATAGTTGATTTTTACCATTAGATTTTTAGGTTCGACTCCAGTACGGACAAATTGTCCGGGTGAAATTCAGAGCAAATCCGAAGGAGAGTGAGTTTTCTCGGTTAAAAACCGTAGATGATCTCAGTTAAGCAATTATGTTAATAAATTATTACTATTATTACCTAATTTCCTATTTATTACCTAGTTACTATTGTTACCTAAGTTGTTTATCGCCGAGTTTTCGCCGAAAAGTATTATAAAAATAATTGTCGCATTTATTCGCTCATATCGGCCAATTTCACATTTATTCACATCTATTTCGTAAATACAAAAATTACGTATCGTTAATTATAATGTGGTTGACCAGGTAAATAAAGATTTCAGTATTTGGTTGAAGACAGTTGAGGTTACCACAAAATAAGAGATACAATGTTTATCTACTGGGTTCTATTAACAAAACTTTCTCTGTTTATAACTAAATATCTCTGCATTGTAATCATATATGCCTTCTCTCTGGGCTATTTATCAAACATATATTTACTACCTTCCAACAAGGCGTAATAAAAGCTTTTTTTTAGGATCTCCATTATTACCTTCATCTTCCTCGTAAACCAAGAAGAATTCTGTCCATCCCCAGATGTCGAGAAGACGGACATAGGCCCTGTTGAGGACGGATGGGTTTGGATATAAATTTATGGATAGAAGGTCCCTCATCAGCCGATATTCCCAGCGAGATTCGATGTGAGGAACCTCCAGGTCATCGCAAATGGACTGGACGTGCATACTAGGAAGTTCCGACTGTGGTCCAAAGATGGCGGTGATGTTTTTCTGTAACAAACCACATGCTGAAAGAGAAACGAATATTCAGTATTAATTTGTAGTGATAAATATTTCTATGCTGATAGTGATTACGTTTTGCTTCTGTTAAAATCGGTGGTTTTTTCATAAACAGTGTATAAATATATTAAAATTTGTCAGTAGCAGTACATATTTGTGACAATCATTTTAAGTTACTTCCTATGAATAATATTTTTTTATCTCAATCGAGATACACCGATATTTCTTAAAATATCTTAAAGTACCACAAAAAGAGAATTATTAAAAAGTTTTACATGCAGAGTTTAGACTGTATTAATTTTTTAAAAAACGATAAAAGTTGTATATGACTTTTCTCGCTTAGAGAATGTACATTCCTTTGTTGACATTCTTTCCCGCAATTTTTACTTTATTTTCTAAGCTTTTTTCTTTTGTTATTCCCATATAATCCAGTGTTCAGTGTATGTAGGGAAAATTATTTAGATTAATCTTTATTATTTGGGGATCAAAAAGGTATGATGTGTATTCAAATGCGTATTCAAGTGTTCATAGAATACACTTTTTTACCATTCCTTCATCAAAATAGCAATATCGTTTTATTTAGGTTTGAAATAGGTTGCAGTCTCTATTGTGCTAGGTTGACTTTCGTGAATTCTATTCGCTATGTACTTTGTTCATTACAAACACTATGTAATATGAGACTAATTTCAATAAAGCACTTTGGAGGGGAACTCTCTGATCATAGCCTTATCAATTTAATTATTGTTAGTCAGATATTGTTGTACTGCAAGATGTAAACAGCGTAAAACTAGAAACGTTCGATAAAACGTTCGACGCTTAAAACGTATTCGAAAAATAATCTTACTTTCTTAACAATAATGAACAACGATTAAAATACTATAGAAAATTACTGTAATCTATCTATTACTAGTTTTGTTTCAAACCGTTAAAAAGTCTGACTCTGGCAGAACAGTAGACGAAGCTGTTTTATTTTATACCAGAGACCGCGAACTCCCGTTCTGCAGTTAACATGGATTAACAGCAGTTCGAGAACGGCTTTAAACTGGAGATCAAAGTTCTATTTAGTACGTAAAGGGGAAAAAATATTGTGCCTTTTAGAAAAGTTCCCAACCATACAAATTGTATAAAGAATTTCATGCTAGATAGTTATCCAGATGTTTCAGGTCCCATTTGATTGCATTGCAATAAACTATTGTGACTTACTCTGGTGAATGAATTTATTTATTTCAGATCGTTTGTTGCAACACAATTTAAAATATTCAGAGGATTAATATCATTCATTTATTAAAATTGTGTTGTCGTCCCAGGTTGAAATGTCTTTATGATTAGTTTTTGATCCTCTGTAACGAAATGTACCTCGGTATTACTAGGGAAGGGTAAAACATGTATGGGCTACCATCCTTTATCGAAACTAGAATTACCGAAATTTTAAAAAGGAGCTTATAGCTAAGAAATAAAATTTACAATGCAGTCGAAGATTGAATATTTTCTGACATACTTGAAAGACGACATAAAAATTTAAAAGCCCAAAAAATTGTTATCTCTAAAAAAATTAAAATAGAGCGTAGGAAAGGGAAGTTTAAAGATGACACTAATAAAGAGCATCATGCAAACACGTCACGGAATGCCATGACAAGAGCGAGTCGTGCGATATAAAATCTATTCCAGATGCTTTGAAACTAGTAAAATTTCCAAGTAAACATCCAGGTATTCACAGCTTGTTCTAATTTACTAGCTATTCAGAGGAAGTAGGTGTCTTCTTTTTCAATTGAGGGCACAGATATTATTCTAATGTTAACATCAAGAATTTGGGAAGAAACCCATTAATGATTATATTACTCCTCTGTCAGTTTCTGTATCTTGCGACTTGATTTTATGGACGAATTTTGTGTTATTACACATGTGTAAAGGTGCACTCACAC
Organism: Dolomedes plantarius; assembly: GCA_907164885.2. Taxonomy (NCBI): domain Eukaryota; kingdom Metazoa; phylum Arthropoda; class Arachnida; order Araneae; family Dolomedidae; genus Dolomedes; species Dolomedes plantarius. The sequence goes on along the minus strand of OU015493.1, from coordinate 122,802,724 downwards.
TACGCTGACGTGTCGTGTTGACACGTCAGCTGACGTGTTACGAAAGTAAACCATTATTTTAAAAAGGAGTGCGCATACTACGCTGACGTGATGTGTCGTGCCGTGACGTGAGAAAACACGCTCCCTTACGCGTCAGGTCCAAATATAAATTCCCAGATCTCGTCAGTAGGCGTCAGGCCGTCAGCTATGAATATGGAAGAAGAGCTCATCGAGCATGAAGAAACACCCTATTTTATTCGACCATTTCAACAAAGATTTTAGAAACAAATATGCACGCAATGAAGCATGGGAAGAGATTGGAAGAATCCTGGAAATATCAAGTAATATTTGCATTTATTTACTAATTTATTGCAAAGTTAGGCCGTTTGATTGATTTAACGAATATTTCAAACACTTTAAAAACACGTTTAGAAAATCAGTGTTTCCTTAAAAATGCCATAGCATACATTTTGATTTCTTTAATAACTGGCGGCAAAGTTGATTACTGATCTTGTAAAATGCAAAAAAAGAGGAAGGGTTGATTTAACAATATATACATGTATTCCTACCCTTTGATTTCCATTTCCGTCTTTTATATAGCAAAAATAATTTTTATGTGATTATATTATTTACATTTATAAATTTAGTATTTCATTTAAATTTTTTATACCAAAAAATTTGTTTTTTATGAATTAGCGGCAACAGTTGGCTACTGATCTTGTCAAATGTACACAAAGGGAGTGTGCAACAACAATGTAAACAGGTGTTCGTCCCCTCTGGTTTTTAAATCTTTTAAATAGCAAAAATAATTTATATGAGCTTAGTTTATGTATATTTATAAATTTATATATTATTTTGATTGATCGCAATTACAATTAAAGATTATAGGCAGACGATGGTCTTCGACCAAAAAATTACCTACTTATTTGTAGAGTATTTGAATAATTTGAATACTAGGCAGAAAAAAATTTTACTACAGTTTATTTCTTTACATTCTTTAATAACTCAAAATTATAGCAACAAAAATGATAAATTTGTTTATAAAAAATAGTAATAAAAATTGTTTACAAAAATATTAATGGACCATTCTGCGTTTATGAATGCTCTCCCATTACCATGAACAGCCTGCAGCCCCTTCCGGAGAAATGAAGTATTTTTTGAACTTCTCCCTCACTAGTCCAGCTTCACGAACATGATTTCTACGAATCGCTTCCACATTTCGAAAACTTCTTATTTCTTCCTCTCTTACTTGCACTTTCTGTTCAAAAGGTGTAATTGTTTTACAACCTCTGAGCATGTTATGAAGACAGCATACTGCTAAAACTATGTAATCACAAGTTTCCGGTTGAGTTTCTTTAGATTTCAGAAACACTCTCCACCTTCCTGCTAATTTTCAAAAAGCATTTTCTACTGTGCGCTGTGCTTTTGAATGCCTGTAGTTATAAATTTTTTTTCATTGCTATTTATGGAATTCTTGCCATAGGGACGCATTAAGTAAGTTTTTAATGGGAAAGTCTCATCAGCGACAATAACATAGGGGGAAAAATCACTTGACGATGTTAGCAGAGCATCTTGTAGGAGATTAAATTGGTTTGTTGTTAACTTTTTGTCAAATGTTGATCTCTCAAACGTCCTACCATCACTGCTCTTCCCATAAGCTCCAACATCAATTATCGTGAATTTATAATTAGCATCCACCATTGCCAGTGAAACTATGGAATGCATTCCTTTATAATTGTACTAAGAAGAGCCACCTCCACGAGGACCAAACAACAACTGGCGTGAATTCGTCACGACACGTCAGCGTAGTGTGCACACACCGCCTGACGCTGACGTGTTAACACGTCAGCTGACGTTGTCGTTAGCGCGTGTCAACACGTCACGTCAGCGTAGTCTGAATGCAGCTTAACTTCAGTTATTCCAATGACGTCTGTGTATATCAGGATGTGATAACTCTCTGACCTTTATACTGAAGCATTCACTTCCCCTACAGCAGGAGTTCCGAACCTCTTTACTACATCTACCCCCTTTAAAAGAATGATTTTCTTCATCGACCCCCTCACATTTTTCTATATAATATACAGCATACAACATAATTATAGTACTAATAATTGCACATAAAACTCTTAAAGATAAACAATATGACTGAGAATATGAGCAAAAAATTATAAAAAAACATTAGGCTTATGTTTTATTATTTTTGTATTATTTTCATTTTTAATTCCACAAGTATAAACAAGATTTCAGAAACACAGATTGTGATTGCACAATATCGCCAAGATAAAAAAGGAAACTGCTTCTGATTGGTTGCATCGGAAGAACCCATGTGCTGTTTAAGGTCCAGTGGATTTCCCCATTTCTGCCTAGTGTTGGTACTCAAATAAAATCCGACCGTGGTATTCGAGGCTTATACAAATGCGTCATGATATTCAACTTTAGATGCATGGATCACTCCGCCTTATGCAAATCTGTATTTATACATAATAAAACGGATATTATTATCTAATAATTACATTGCTGAAAAATTAAATTAAATTTTAAAACAGAATAATTATCATAGACCCCCAATAGACCCCTGGAATACTATAGACCCTTTTTAAACTTCCATCGACACCCAAGGGGTTCACCTGGACCCAGTTGGGAATCCCTGCCCTACAGTAAAACAGGAGATGACAGCATGGTATACAAAAACATATTTCTATTACACTTCACATTGTGAATAGTAATGTGACATACGTGACAATAATTTCAATTTTGATTCTAGGACATTCAGCCCCAGTATAGATAAATGGTTCAAATTGAAAATAAAAATAATTAAAAGTATTTTTCCTAACAGTATTATAAATCACAAAAACTCCATAACTTCAAAAATCTTGCAGAAAAAGTTTTGGAATTTCTGGACGTTTAAGAACCTTTCGTCAAATTACATCTAAATCTTATAATAGCTTTCAGACATTCCGATTCCTTTTAAATTCCTGAACTTTCTAGGACAGTAGGATATGAATTGCAAAATTCAAGAGAACTTTTCAAAAGTTACCAGAACCCAGATATTTAAACACAAATGTTCTAGACGGCCTTCGCTCTGGTTATTTGCTTTTCAACATGACATACTTTTTCCAATTAAACCATAATTTACTTAAAATTACTATAATATCTTTACAGTGAAATTAATTCATATTTTTTCCAATTAAACCACAATTTACTTAAAATTACTATAATATCTTTACAGTGAAATCAATTCGTTCTACAGATTAAAGGAATTTGTTCTGCATTGTATGTTGTTTTAACAGCAGAAATAAATTATGACCAATCACAGAAGCTGTTTAGGGCATGAAAGTCAATCGTGGCACAAGGCAAGTTGACCACCACTTCTAGAACTCAAGGTAAAATAATACTTCCTAAAAGGCAACCCGACGTGAGAAAATATTTTTGGTCTGAATCTACGCACAAAAATCTACATCTTTCCAAAACATATATAATTTCACATCAAATGGGAAAAGTTAGGCTTGGAGTGAGCACCTAATCAAGCAATCGTAAGCAATGGTACTAAGTAAAGTAGGGTAAAAAGCAGGTAATTGACATCTTTCGAAATTAATTACGACCTAACTATGAGAAAGTATCTAAAATCAAATACAGACAGTGACATCATTAGGAATATCGTCATAGACACAAGTTTTTCGTTTGAATCCTACTAGTGGACACCTGACTGGTATACTATACTAGTGTACTATACTGGTATACACCTGAATATCCGGATAATCGAAAATATAATTTTTTACCTTTTATCGAAGTTTCCATAATTTGAGAAAAAAATTTCTTTATAAAAAGTAGGAAAAAAAACTGTTCGTTAATATCTGTTTAAAATCAGTTAGATTAGTTTTCATTTTAAATAAATTAAGAATAAATATGCAATAGTATCGATTAGTGTTCTTCAAGTATTAAATAAAGATACATGTGGGTTTTTCTTCATAGTTTTCACTTAAAGTGATACAAACTGAAAACATTGTATTGAACGAGATTAGCATTCAAGTTAATCATCTGACGTAACAAAATTATCGATAACACACACAGGACCTTGTTAATTGCATAGCAAAATCTTAAAATATAATATCTCTCTCAAGGCTTTGGAATATTTTCAATTAGGTCATTCTATTTTATCGAACTACTATTTTTAAAAATCGATTCAAAGCTTATTTCCTTTTTATCTTCCTCGTTGAACTGCAATGATATATGTCGGCGGATCATTATTTTTGAGAGCAGAGAACTCAAGAAAGGAGAAAAGCCATAAACAATAGCTTTTTCTGTCTTGCCTTTTTTCTCAAAAGAATAATGCTGGCAACTTTAAACCAGTAGCAGTATTTTTAGTGTTCAAAACAACACCAGAAACTCGCGGTGCGACGTCAGTCAAAAGAATTTTTTCATTACTGCAGGAGACATCTATTTTTGTCCCTGAATGATACAGCTTTAGATCTAAACTTCGTATTGTACTTCATTATTTTATATAAGAACAAACATATGAGAGACTCTGGATTTGAAATTACATATGTTGTTACAGACCTTCAAGATTCAAAGGAAGGTCATTCCCCATCGTTTGTGAAGCAGACAAAAACTTTAAAGTCTTTACTTCATCGCTCATTAACGAAAAATAAAAGTTGTGACAGAAATAACCAAACTATTACTGATGTTTCGATCACTGAACTACATATGATGTAAACGATATAAAATACAACAGTGGTCTGTCAAACAAGAGCATCAGATATGTAAGTTACTGATGCCAAACAATTTTTCCATTTGAACTTAGGAATACTCACAAATAAACACCCGAATAGGAAATACGGTGAAAGAAAAGTGTTTGCACGGGAAAAACATACAGAAAAATGGGAAATATGTACCGATTCTTAGGGTCCTCTTGCGTGATTTCAGACTGATAGGTAAAGAAAAAAAAATTTCAGCTTTTATGAATGAGCAGAAAGCAGGACATAGCGTGTGACGTAAGTAAATAAAACCCAAAGTAGAACAAAAGGGGATGAAATAAAAAGAAACACGTGTTAGACGGTTTTCAAGTGAAAGGGCACAAGAACGTCCTATCAGAAGGAGAGATATTAAGAGTGCGATAAAATGTCTCCTCTTAACCATTTTATGACTAATTGAAAGAGTAATATGTTTAACTCTTCTTTTAGAACATTTAAAACTGTAATTTTACTTTAACACTGATACTGAATTACTAGCGATGTTTTCAAGTAATTAGTATGACCTTCATTTGTCTTAATACTTTTGTACAGTTGACGACAAGTTACGATCTACCAAGATTACTTCATAAAAGTGCTCAAACCATGTTTATACTTGATGTAAAAAAGGAGAATTTCCGCATGCCAACCAATTATTTTGGAATCGTCTAGTATAAATGAATTGGTTCTTAATCACCAGTTGTTGTTTTCAATTCAACTGGCATGAATGAGAAAATCTAGTTACGTGGGTGGATGAATCTGACTGGGATATTTACAAACTGTGTAGAGACTACAGGGGAGCTTTTAAATTTAGTGTTCATATTTACTGTAGTACAACATCGATGGATTAACTATAAAGCGAGTAGGATAGTTCCCACTCAGCTCAATTTAAAGAATGAGAGACTATGAGTGGACCGATATTTAAAATTATACGTTCGCCATCTAAGGCTAGTTGTATATTTTGACAAATTTGACACTAGTGTGTTGTGGATTGGTAAGAATTATTCGGAATTACATATTCGTTGGGAAGGCAAAAAATAGAGGTTTTTATAGTTGCTTTCCTGAGTGTTAGAAGATTATGTACCGAAACTTAAATTAGAGAAGTGATTAGAACATAGGAGAAGTGACAGATAAAAAGATATCAGATTCAGACACATTATTTAAACAAGAAAGATAGTATAAAAACACATACACTTTCCCAGATATTTACACATAAACACAATTAAATGTATAAAGGTGCAGAAAAATTGGCAAAGAGAAAGAAATCAGGGTGGTAGCAACAATGTGCATAGTTAATTAGTAATTTCTCTTGCTTACTAACCCCGTCATTACTAATAAAGGGAAAGTTAGGCTTCTAAAGAATATGATCTCCTTGACAAATGACTAAGGAGTCATTATATATATATATATATATATATATATATGTGTGTGTGTGTGTGTGTGTATGTGTGTGTGTATGTATATATATATATATATATATATATATATATATATATATACACAGAGGCTGTTCACACATTTTTTAGACAATGTATATTGTATTCACAAAACTAAATTACATAAAATTCTTGTGTTTTAAATGTTCTATTTGACATCCCTTATTATGAACTATCTTTCGACACCGCAATTTCCAGGATAATAATGCCTTTTGAAGTGTCAGAAGAGGTATTCTATCCCATTCCTCCTGAACAGCTTTCCAGAGTCCTGTAAGGGTTTTGGGACGACGTTTGGATAATGCAGATTTTAAAAGTCCGAAAGCACAAAAATCCATAGGTGATACATCGGGAGATTTAGTAGGGATATCAGTGAAGGGTATAGCCTTGATACCAGTTTTTTGTTCCATTTCTTTTAGGAAATTTACAGTGGATTTTGATGTGTGACTACTAGCTTTGCCCTGATGGAGTCTCACAGATTGATGACACTGTGGGTAAAGCGATGGTATTTCATTCAGAAAAATTGGCTATAAAATATGTTCCTGATAGTATTTGGAGTTAATCTTGACATTTTTTTCCACTCTCTTTATTTTTAACTTGCCATTATAAGAAAAACCAGCAACAATCATGAATCCCATAGAAAAACTTTCTTTCGATTCTTTGAACCATGTACTTAAATTTTTTTCTCCCCTTTTATGATAATAAATGGCTCTTTTGTTGCAATCATTTAAATACACCCATGATTCATCTATTGTGACAATTGTTTTCCATTTTTCTTTGGATAAGTGTTTCTCATATAGAATTCTGCAGCGTGTCCTGCGTTCAGCGATATGATTTGGAAGAAGACGATGCACATTGCGTTTTTTCGCTTTCTTAAGATTTAAATCAACGTTTATCATTTTGTTTACAGTGGACACCGAGCACTTTAATGTCTTTGCAACTGTCCTTTGACTAGGGGGATTTTCTTTTAACATTAAACAACGTACCTTTGCAATAGTCGAAGATGTCCGTTTTTTCCTTGAATACTTGTTTGGTATTTTTGTCCCACTTGAGGCTCCAATTTGATGTTTTTTTTCCTTTCTTGTTCACGATATTACCTATCGACGCTTTAGATATCACAAAAGCCATGAATCTCACATCGTTTTTGGATAACGGAGTATGCATATTTCTCTTCGGAAAGAGCATAAATGTAGCCTTCGAACCACTGCTTTGTTAAAAACGTCATTTTGAATAAAAACAAAACTTTCAAGCCGCAGACGATAATTTTGACTTTTAAAAACATAGTACAATTGCAATTATTTCTTTTGCAGCAAACGATTTTTTATTACCGCTTACCAAAATCATCTAAAAAATGTGCGAACAGCCTGTGTATATATATACAACGTGGCAAAAACAAACAAATAGCATTCGTGGCCATGCGCTAAAGCAGCCATTAACCACAAAGCACGAATATATTACGTATAAAAATTTGCAAATTCTATAGCCGTACGCATGACGCAGCCTAGCAACTAACACTCAAAGACCAAAAACTAAAAACACAGGTGAATCAACACCCAAAAGATAAAAACAGAGGTGAATCAACATCCAAACGATAAAATGTTAAGCAATTTGACTGAAAAAAAATCTATCCTCTGTCTTCGCTTGGCTCTTCAGCCGTGGGTAAAGCCATGGGTTTGCTTTACCCACGGCTTAATATTTTGTATTTTGGGTGTTGATTCGCGTATGTTTTAATCTTTTGGGTGTTGATTCACCTATGTTTTTAGTTTTTGTTCTTTGAATGTTAGTTGCTAGGCTGCGTCATGCATATGGCTATAGAATTTTCAAATTTTCATTGGTGATATATATATATATACAGTGGAACCTCGCATAACGAGCATAATTCGTTCTAGAGTCTTACTCGTAATGCGAAACACTCGTGAAACAATTTTTCCCATATAAATTAATGTAAAATACAGTAATGCGTTCCATGCCAAAAAATACTGAAATTTTTTTAGATGTAACGTTTATTATTTAAAGAAAATGACTTATACATAAATTAAGGAGCAAAATCATCCATATGTAGTTTATTACTTACGAATTTATGACACATATCTAATATTTTTACTAGAAAGCTATCTAGCGACATTTGTTTTTCTCGGCGCTTTAAAATTTGCTGAAAATGTATCACCGCATTGTCATTGAATAAATTTATAGCGCGCATAGCCACCGTCTTATCAGGGTGATGCTTTGTAACTTACGATGCAACAGTTTTCCATGCATTCATCATTACTTTTATTGCTCCAAAAGATTGTTTCTTTGCTGTTTCTTTGTCTTTCTCCACTGACAAACTCTCCTCTACAACTGCTTGCTGTGAAAGACACTGTAATTCTATTAGCTGTTCGGTGGTCAGCTCTTGGTTGTGCTCTTCCACAAGCTCCTCAATATCATTTTATCATCCAGTCCCATGATATTTGCTTCTCGAACATGACTACCCTTGACTACCCTTAAATACTTATTTTTCGGCCGTTGGTGATTCTGGTGACGTGAAGATCTGAGTGACGTGAAGAGGGGACTTCCTTCCTGGTCACTCGTTATGCGAAATGCTTCTCGGTAAGCGAGCTATTTTTTTACGATTTATTTTGCTCGTCATGCGAAATACTCGTTATGCAAGGTGCTTGTTAAGCGAGGTTTCATTGTATATATATATATACATATATATATACATATATATATACATATACATATACATATATATGCATATATACATATATACATATATATATATATATATATATATATATATATATATATATATATATATATATATATATATATATATAAAATTCATTTTTCTCCTACTTTTATAATCTGATATATTACAGCAATACGAAATTGAAGGTAACTTTTTTTTCTTGACTCTCATCTGTGAATGAGTCATACTGAGAACGATATAAAGGGACCATTTGTGGTACCATTTCGGCTCCCGGTAGTTTGTTCACATCTATGAAATGAAATCCACAATGATGATATTAGTAACTAGCATATTTTTGACATTTTAGTATTCAATCCTACCACGAGTGTACTTTTGTAAGTCATAGGAATTATAAATTTCCAACACACTTACAGAGCTGCGTCGCTTTGAAACTATTCTCTGAGTACAGCTTTTCCACCATGGCCACTATCCTGGAGTTCTGGAGAAGTGTCTCGTCCGTGTTAAGCCAGTCCACGGCGATTCGGAATGCAATTTCCAGCTCCTCATCTTCGGCGTCGAACAAGCCACCTATGAGAAAGAAAGGGATGGAACATTCTGAATAATGGCGCGATGCAGATTTGTATTATACCAAAGTATGTATGAAACTACAGTGTGTCCGTTAAATGATAGTGGGGTTTCAAAGGGTTATAGCTATGCAACAAATCATGCTGTAGACATGTGTCATACGTTAAATGGAAGATGAACACTCCAAGTATATGTGTTTTTAGTTTTGGGGTTATGTAAAAACGCAAGTGCATTCCATTTAAGTTCGAAATCAGGACAATTTATAAGGAAGGATCACTGAAGCTGTTTCGTCTATCACACCGGATGTTCTCTGCCGTGTATGGTAAGAGACTGAATATCGTCTTGACTTCTGCAAGGCAACTAAGGGAGCACCCATCGAAGTCTGCTGAACAGGTAAGAAACATGGAGATTTTCTCTTTAAGGGGACAAGGGATCTTCAATCTCGAATTTTTTAATTTTCAATTTTCCCCCTATACACAGAATGAGAATAAATAATATTCTTTTTTAATACATTAAAGACCTTAGATTTCAAAATATGGATTGTTTGGCAGGATAATCTGTTTTTCATTTTTTTTCAAAAATTCTAGCATTTTTCAAAATATTCCATGCGCATTCTATATCATTTAAAACTCTTAATTTTTTTTATCAGTTAACCATATATATATATATATAAATATATTTGTGCATTAAATTTGTTTCTATGAATGTAAAGCCCTAAATATATCAATTATATTAATCTGCCTGTTATTTTTTTATGTTTTTGCACGTTTTTACTTTATTTCATGGTCTATAAATTTGAAAAATATTTTTGGTTTGAAAAAATCCTGCACAGAATAAATAATAATATTGAGAATAAATAATATTCTTTTTTTAATACATTAAAGACCTTAGATTTCAAAATATGGATTGTTTGGCAGGATAATCTGTTTTTCATTTTTTTTTCAAAAATTCTAGCATTTTTCAAAATATTCCATGCGCATTCTATATCATTTAAAACTCTTAATTTTTTTTATCAGTTAACCATATATATATATATATATATATATAAATATATTTGTGCATTAAATTTGTTTCTATGAATGTAAAGCCCTAAATATATCAATTATATTAATCTGCCTGTTATTTTTTTATGTTTTTGCACGTTTTTACTTTATTTCATGGTCTATAAATTTGAAAAATATTTTTGGTTTGAAAAAAATCCTGCACAGAATAAATAATAATATTGAGAATAAATAATATTCTTTTTTTAATACATTAAAGACCTTAGATTTCAAAATATGGATTGTTTGGCAATCCATATTTTGAAATCTAAGGTCTTATTAGTTTTTGGAACAAACACTTTAATTAACAATCCTGAGAAATTTGAAAAAATTAGAAGAAAATTGATGAGCATGGAGCATTTTGAAAAAGGCTAGTATTTTTTGAAGAATTTTTTTGAAAAGCTGGTCTTATTTTTCCACAAAATACTCTTTTGTTACTTCTAAGTGAATTCAATGTATTAGAATGTTGTATTAATTATTCTCATTTTGAATGTAAAGTAAAATATTGAAAGTTTTAAAGAGAGAGGTTAGAGCTCCTTTGTCCCCTTAATGAGATGTACACTCATTAAGGGGATGAAGATAAGGGGAATTTCAGCTTCTTTTACCGAAGAAGCTGAAATTTGCTGCAAAGGTAAAAGGAAGTATGCAAATATGTTAGGTAACAGCCAATCACGGTTTCGCGTCGAGAAATATTCAAAACAGGCAGTCGTATAAGAAGCAGGCATTGTGAAGGGTTACAGGAGTGGCATGTAACTGCTGATGAAAGGTGTTTAGAACATTCGTACGATTTTTTTTCAAGCTAGACATGTTTCTATGGCTTCCAGAAGACGAATGGAAGATTCTGAGCGCTGGTGGGACGCATTGAAGCAGGACATTCTATCACAGATGTTGCTCTTTTCTTCGGCGTTCATAATTCCGTCATTTCACGATTATGGAAACAATTCCAAAGCAGCCAAACAGTTGTCCGAAGACCTGTAGCCGGTCGTCCAAGGGTTACGACCGCCTCGGAAGATCGATATATTGCTGTTATAGCCAAGCGGAATCGAACATCGACCTCCACACGTGTGACATCTATGGTTGCAGCGGCCATTGGTATGACGATATCTGCCACTATTGTTCGTCGAAGGCTACACATGAATGGTCTGTACGCCCGGGTACCACGAGTTTGTGTTCCTTTAGCCGTTCAATCCAGAGGAGCACGATTAAAGTGGTGCCGCCAGCATGTGAATTAGACTGTGTCTGATTGGGGCAACGTTATATTCACAGATGAGTCTAGATTTGCCCTACAACCCGATGATAAGCGTGTTAGTATCTGGAGGGAACAAGGTTCACACAATCGGCCTGAGAACATAACTGAACATCACGCATTCCGTGGTAGAAGCATCATGGTCTGGGCAGGGATTTCATTGGGATATCGCACTGACCTGCACATCTACAGGCGAGGTTCTGTGACGGCTGTACGGTATCGAGATAAAGTCCTAGACCCCCCTGTGAAACTGTAAGCTGCAGCAGTTGGTCCTTCTTTCGTTTCAATGGACGATAATGCCCGTCCCCATAGAGCTGCCATCGTTGACGACTTTCTGGAGAGTGAGGGATTGCGCATATTTAGTGGCCGGCTTACTCGCCGGACCGCATATTACCATTCCTTACATGAATTCACGCCATTACATCGTTTGGCGGCTGCTGATTGGTCAATTGACTTTCAATCGGTAATTGCCATAATATTTGATCCTAAGCGCATTTTAAATGAGATAAATGCTAAAATATATGTCTTAGTTGCTTTCATTTCGGTAATTGCATAATATTTGATCCTAAGAGTATTTTAAATGAGATAAAATCTATTTCTTAGTTGCTTTCATTTTTATATATTTTTTTACGCGATATTTTACAAGGAACGTGGATTTTTTAAGTGGCGCCACATATTAATGTAAAAGTAATTTAAAGTGACAAACTATTTGTAAAAGAAATTTTCGCCATAAATGCCTTCATATTTCTTTTTTGTGCATGAAAAATTTTAAGAAATTACCAATTTTTGTAGTAATTTCACTGTAAAATTTTAGGAGTAGAATAAAATAGAGTAAATATTACTCAAAATTGAATTTTTTCTTAAATTTAAATGTTGAATTATAAAAAAGGAAAGATATTTTCTTTTTTTTTAAATTTAAATGTTGAATTTAAAAAAATGAAAGCTTTATTTATTTATTTTTAAATTTAAATATTGAATTTAAAAAAATTGTTTATTTTTTTAATTAAAATCTTAATTGCAAGATGCAAATTATATATTTTTTGCTGTTTTGCACACTTTAGTTTTTTAACCTTACTCTTAAAAAATAAAAATTATAAATACTCTTCTAAAAATTACCAAAAATAGACTGAAAATAAAGTGACTTTATTGTACAAATGCATAAATTTAATGATGCACAAATATGTAATTTTGAACGTTACTGCGTACTACGATACTATTATTTTAAATAGATTTTATTTCGTTCAAAAATAGTGATGGAAGTTTTGATTCTTGAAAAACAGACATGCTTTCATAAGAATCAGCGCACCAAATACACAAATACCGATGTAAACTCATTGACCAATCAGCAGCCGCCAAACGATGTAATGGCGTGAATTCATGTAAGGGATGGTAATATGCCGCCGGACCTTAATCCAATTGAAAATCTTTGGGATGCCCTAGGTCATGCTGTATGTAGACGTTTCCCACCTCCAGCCACTCTCAGATTTAGAAACTGCCCTACAAGAGGAATGGCGATTAGTGGACTCTGCAGTGGTTGATCACCTCGTAACAAGCATGATCACACGCTGTACACTTTGTGTGAAGGTGAGGGGTGCTCACATACCCTATTAATGTCGGTTTTTGTTGTTTGTTTTGCATTTAAACATCATTTTGTTAATGACGCAAATATGACGTCATCTTATAATTTATGAAAATTCAATATTTGTTTTATCTCTGTATGCAATTTTTTGTTTTGTTTCATGAATAAACATAGAGCTACTTACTTGCAGCATTTCATGTCAATCAAAGCAGCATTTGTCCGTTTTTTCGCCTTTTACCGCTCCGTGCTTAACTTTTGGAAGTTAGTGTATATATATATATATATATATATTAATACTTGGGCCCGTATTCTTGGGATACATGCTATCCCACCCCGTGAGGAAAAGGTTAAGGCTCTCAACAAGTGATACAGAGGAAAAAGTTTTGTTACGGTAGAATTTCACAACAAAAATCATGAAAATCGTTGTAAGTAAAACATATTCAGAAAAAATTAAAATAACACGATTTCAAATTCTTTCAATAATTGCAATTTTACCATTTTCCTTACTTTTTTAAAATTTTTGATTATTTTTTTTATTTTATTAAGAAATTATCTACATGTATTTTTAATATCTGTATATCATTATTATTTTAATTTTATTTAATTTATATAGATAGCTGTTAAAAAGCCTTTAAACGACTAAAAAACGTTAAGATTTGAATTCATTAATAAAAAATACATTGTTTCAAAATTTTAATACTTACTGAAAACGTAAGAAGGATAAATACATAGGAATTTTTAATGTGATAATACTTATGTAAATGAAAGTAAAAAGACTGATGGATAAAAATTCAAACCTAATTATTTTATTACCCACTACATCCTGTATTTTTAATGGCATTTCCATTTTGTAGTTCATAACCAGGCTCAGAGACTGATCTCGGTTCTTCTAAATTTAAGGCTTTCCGACAGAGTGAAGAAATTTCCTTTTTTGTAAAAGTCAGTCTCTTCAAGTTCCATTTCCGTATTTAGGTCAATAACCCAGGGTGTTGACCTTATATATGTTATTTGTTTCACATTTTTTCCACCAGAAACATTTATTGGATTTTTTGGCCTAACGGATAATAATCGTTTTTTCGGAAGCTTTTATATGACCAACTGCCATGACCGATAGCGCTTTAGCAGACCCTGGTCAAAAACCGGGATTCCTAGTCTCGAAGTGGATTAATCCCTCGATCATAGCTACCCTGGTGATGTGAACAACATTAATCTTTTTTTAATTCCATTCCTTACAACTACAGTAAAAAGTGAAGGATAACTAACACAGGGTGTTCGGGCTAAAGACATTCAAAAGTCATGACTTATTTTTACGGAACTACCAAATAGAATTTAAAAAAAACTATTTAAATAGAAAGAACATCTCACCAAGTTTTAATATTAATCACAGATTTCTATCATAGTACCATAGATTTCAATGTGTATACCTTTTGTATCACGACTAACGTCTAAATTGTAATCCAGTTCTCTCCAAGTGTTTCGTAGCATATCAGGCGTTATTAGACTTTTTTCCTTGGGGATTCATTAAATCCGTTGTGTATAAACAAAAAATTGAAACTGTGGATGTTTTAAGAAGTGTATCATAAAAGCAATTCATGTAATAACTCCTGATATGCTACGAAACACTTGGAGGGAACTGTATTACCATTTAGACGTTTGTCGTAATACAAAAGATGCACACATCGAAATCTATGATACTATGATCGAAATCTATGATTGATATTAAAACTTGGTGAGATGTTCTTTCAATTTAAATAAGTTTTTTTAATTCTAAAGGGTATTTCCGTAAAAATAAGTCATGACTTTTAGATACCTTTACCTCTGACACCCAGCATATTATAAATAATATAAATAGTATATTATAGTAATATAAGTAAGCCAAGTGGGCCTATTTTGCAATGAGAGAGGTCTGACATCCTAGCAAAGGAGGGTACCGCCGAACGTTTACCAACTTCTTCAGCTCCTGCTATCTGGTTATTCCGCGAGGAAATCTTTTATCCAGAGTACTCTCCCCTGGTCCATGACTGATACGTTGGTGTCTGCCCTGGTAGAGCTCTAATCTTCAAGGATGAAAGAGATGAGCAGGCTGCAATCTCTAGGTTTGCAAGTGGCCACTTAAGGTACTTAAAGTTTGATCGACAAAACAAAACCTTTCCCACCTGTAATAAGTGTAATAATGAGCAGCCGGTCGCATCCTAACTTGCTTAAATTTATCTAGACAGGACTTTATTATCGATCCTCGCCTATTAATGAATCTACTGAGGATATATGGAATCATGGACCTGGTCTAGCACCAAACCTTCAGACCAGGAAGGATTAGAAATAATAACAATAACGACAAATAATATATGTATAATCTCAGATTGTTTTTATAACATCGGGAGAGATGTACTGAGAGTTTCATCTCATTGTATCTTGAACTCAAAAAGGTGGTTTATTTAGTTCTTATCACAACTCCTAGATTGAAAGAAACACCGCTATCAATAAAATCACATTATTTATGCGTTCCATTATTTACTCGTTGAATTATTTCATACAATCTACAATATTATCTTTGATGAGTTTTCGAGAGTAAAAACTCAAGACAAGTAATGTCGAGATAAAAGATTGGATGAGACGATTTATTTCCTCAGTATCAGATACTGTCCTCTCTACCCCTTAAAAACCACATTCACAATATATTTCATACATAATTAATATGCATTTCTATTTCTTTAAAAATGATCTACGGCTGGGTCAGGATGCTCCCACCTTAGGTAGCCCGAACCATTTGATCTAACATGTCATTTCAATGAACATTTTGACATTTTCGCTGCCGAAATTGACCTGTATCTTGATGTATGTTCACTTAATTTCCGTTCAGACCTGATTTAATGACCACATTCTCTCTCACCACCTCCCACATACATATACACACCAGGTTTTTATCTGATTAAAATCAAACTGTGCGGTATAGGAATTAAAAGTCTCATATTTGGCATTTTAGGGGACATTTAAACCCCTGAACTATCATGGCATTGGCATTGGTAAAATTTACAACTGTTTTACATTCAAAGAGTTGAGTGTGCACCTCCCCCCCCCCAAATCAACACACAAGGCATCGTCATTTAGTCTCTCTGTCGCATATCATCATTTGTGCAAACGACATTTCTCTCATCTATCTTATTTGTGTCTTGAGACAATCAATCTTGTTACTGTCAGTCGTTGAAAAGAAAACCTATCAAATTCTCAACCAAAGTTCCGAATAAAAATTAAACAATTTCTTTAGGATACTTTTTTTTGAAAAATTTCCTAAATTTGTAGTTTCTAGACTCGTTATTCGCCATTCATATCATTATCCTATCTAGGTGCCTTATCATTTCATTCCCTAAGAGGCTAAATGAATAAAACCTCGCAGGTATAACTACGGAATATTTAGTTAATACGTAAATTCCTTTGGAAGGTTACATCAGTTTTTGCAGGTGATCCCAAAATTTTCGCTTCCGACCCTTTTCTCTTGGCTTTTTCTTCTTTTATTATTATGGTACATTTTTATTATTAATCGAGTAGAATCGGTTGATTCAGGTCAAGAGTGTATATTGTCCTCTGATGTCGTCATGTTTATTTTATATTTACTACGCATGCGCGCATTATGCAATCAATTGCTTTGATTTGCGAATACGTGCGAGATCCAAACGGTACGTTCCTTCACTGTTTGCAAGGGAATGCTTGAGACATTCGTCTCATATGTTCGGCCTGCTCAAACTGGAATATATATATTTTGAACGGTTCGGTTTCATAAATAACATTTTACATTTTCTATTCTTCTTTCTCAATGTCTTGCAGATGCGCAACTACGTACTTTTCACAACATTTGTTTCGCGCAGCACATTTTGAAAACATAGCGGCCCTTGCCTCTCTATTCACAACTAGTTTCTCCACCAATTAATAATCACCCTTTTTATCGATTAATCATAAGCTTAATTTTGTAATCATTGACGAATCTAATTTCTAAAGTAGCTTCTCTTTATTTGGCTGAAAGTATGAAAACAACAACAAATCCCCACAGAGGAGAAAAAAAACCTATTTCTCTTACTTATTTTGGGGTAAAATTTCTACTTGGTGTGACATTGACGAAACGTAGAGAACCTAAAGTATGTTTGGAAAAACCCTCAGCAGTTATTACTTAGAATCAGTTAGCTATAAGGATAATTTTATAAAGTAACAAAAATTTACATATAAAAAAATACAATTCGGACAGAAATTTCCAGTCGTTTCCAAAGTTAAAATTAGGATCAATGGATAGTGAAAGCATATATATATATATATATATATATATATATATATATATATATATATATATATATATACATATACATGCATATATGCACATATTTTAAAGGAATTTTTTATGATCTTTCTTGCGATATAAATTTTATAACCCTCAGATTATTATTTTAAATGAAAAATTTAAAGAATGTTACAAAAGCAGCTTAAAAATTTAGTTTAAAAAATCTAAGAAGAATTTTTCAAAAATCTTTCTTAGTGCACCCCTACATTATGAAAATAATCGTCATGCAAAATTTCAGCCCTTTAGGTCCAGTGGTTTGGTTTGTGCACTATCTGTCAGTCAGTCAGTCAGTTACGGAACTGTTATCTATATATATATATATATCAGCATTTTGGATAGATATTTTGTGATATTAATTTAACGCATTTATTAGAGATGTTCAGAGGGAAGATTCGGCAGTATTAAAGTTTATTTTATCTCCACATTTACACACTAGAATGCAGTAGATTGTAACTTGTAATAAATGAGGAAGTCGTTTTAACTTGTTGGCTGTATAAACGAAAATCCTATTGAAATAGCGTCAATAGGGTTTTTATACCTGACGCTTACACTGAACTAGAATTCTCGGTCATTTCTCCAGATTTTATATACAACCAAATCTCATGAGCTGTGATGTAAAAATTTAAAGAGCGATGAGAGTAGCAGTATAATGTTCAATAAGAGTACTAGTACAGGACAGAATAAAAAATACTTCGTCATAAAAGATACAATTACAGAGAGTTTTTCTTTTGTAAAATTTATGACATCCGAGAGAAATGAATAAAGTCAGATTTAAAAAAATCATTAACCTGTGACACTATCACAAACGAGTCATCTGTTTGTGATCGCGACACGTGTCACACGTGTAATTAGGAATTTCAGGCATGAATACAATAGTACAGGCTGAGTAGAAAAAAAAATCCGTGACTGAAGAAAAGTTTGGAGAATTAAGAACAGAATGGTAAACAACCCACACGGAGAAAAAAAAATTAAGGGGTAATCAATCCAGTCAAGTTGAAAGCCGTGCGCAAAAAGTGATATTATTCTTAACTGCGCACCGTGAAGAAAGACGTGCATTTTCAAGACAAAAAATTAAGGGGAGCTTTTCATCTGGCCCATATATTTAAATTACAATCAGAAAACGATAACAGGTGGAAAATAATGATACGCTTGCTATTTGTATTTGTAAATTAAATAGCTTTTTGAAA
This sequence comes from Dolomedes plantarius, assembly GCA_907164885.2. Taxonomy (NCBI): domain Eukaryota; kingdom Metazoa; phylum Arthropoda; class Arachnida; order Araneae; family Dolomedidae; genus Dolomedes; species Dolomedes plantarius. The sequence continues at coordinate 122,783,950 of OU015493.1, read as the reverse complement.
GTAAAAGAAGCAGTTAAGGGATAAATAGCTTAAGAGGAATAGAGAGATTGACTGATATATATATTTCAAAATACAATACAGTAATATTTATTTATGTAAAATAAACGTTATATGACAAAATAAACCTCAATTAGATCCATTTGTACAGTTAAAATAACTGAACATTAAGGATTTAGGAACGATAGACGTTAATTGTCTGAGTTCTCCAATAATATTACCAGATACACACACAGACATACATACATATATATATATATCGTGTATATGTATTTGAATAAAGGAATGGACTTCACTAGAGATAACATCAAACCAACAGATTACAAAATAGAAGCAGAAAGATGTAGGTATGAGGATTAGAATGATTAACAATGATAATTTATAGATTGTATTAAATGATATAGGTGAAATATTGTATGACAGTCTTGCCATTTTTTTTCGATCCTTAGGAAAAACCTACTTAAACCAGTTGAAGAGGGTTACTCTCTGGCAGTATTCATAAACATCACTGTTCAGTTCTGTCCTGTCTTATACTTAATGCATTATACTTAAGGAAAAAATGATAATAATTTACTGTATTGCTAGTTATTTCATCGAATTTCGTTATTTTAATTTTTAGGCCAAATGGCATTAGAAAAACATTTCATCTGAAATTATGAAATTAAAAAATATATACGTTCAAAAATGTTGCGTTTTCTACCGATTTGTTTTTCAAATCATTGAATTGCATTAGCCATTAAATACTGATACTTTATTATCCATTGCATTTTTTAACACTAAATAAATTGTATAGTTCTTTTTTTAATATTTTGTTTAATTCACGTTAAATTAAAATATTGAATGCTATCAAAAGCACAATTCCTGAGGTATAAGGAATCTGTGACAGTCTTTGCAATTAAACATCTGTAGTAGTTAATAAGTAGAAAAAATAGAGTTTTTACGTAGATAGTATTTATCATTCCTAAATCACTGAAATTAATTTTTAGTATTGTTAACTGTTATCTTGGCCAAATTATCGTAAACTTTTAAATATAAAACATAGTAAGCATCTCTGAATACGCAAGAAATTTTAAATTTCATATGTATGTTTTTAATAAACAAAGATGCCACTTCACTCTAAAAGATTATTTTATAATCGAAATAAATGTGTTTGTATCCAAAATAGAAAAGGGCTTAAAGACACTGAATAGTATGTTAATTATCGCTGTATCTAATAAATTGAATAAAGTAAGTAAAGCAAAAAATTCCGTCATTCGTACCATTAAATTACAATAGTTGTATTCTTGCAGAATAAAAGACTATATTTCAATACAGTTCTAAACTAATTTATTCAACTGTTTGTTTGTTAAAATTGTGAATTTAAGGGCACAACATTATATTTACAATAATTAAAGCACTGAAAACAAAATAAGCGAATATCCTAGTTAAAAATTGGGGTTTTCTTCAAAAGGCACGAAAATTTAAGTTCAACTTAATAGAAATTTATATTTCAATGTATGTATCTTTAACTGATTTATTTTTCAACCTCTGTATTTAACGTATAAATGTCCATCTCTGTTTTGCGAACAGAAAATCCCAAATCTGAAATCACATATTCCCTCACTCAAAATTCAGATATAAAAACTTCTGTAAACGGGAATTTTCTACATAAAAACAAAAACAAAACCAAGCAACTACAAATATGAAATTATTTTGTGGATAATTTATTCGTTATCTTCGGGGGGGGGGGGGGGATGAACCTATTTTAACACCCTCTTCACTCCAAAAGAAAAAAAAAGGGAAAAAAAGAAATTCTCAAATCGTAAATGGAATGTTAATATATGTTAATAGTTGACATTTTGTAGAAGTTTCTGCAGATCAAACACGAGTAGGAACGCTTTTAAGATGCCGTGATTGCGGACCGGTAACTGCGGTAAACAAGGCGATAGAGACATTCAATCGAGGCTTACCGACATGAATTCTTGCTGGGAGACCTGAAGACAATGCAATAAGTCCCGCCAAAAGCACTACCCATCCAGAGAGTTCCATTATCTTCACTGTTGTTTCTATTTCGGGGCCATGGGTGACAACTGAACTGAAGGAACCGACGGAGCAGTGGGTTCTTCTCTTCGTTCGAACCCACCCCAAACTGAAGATTTCGAGGACGATACTTCTTTCATCAGCGTAGTAATTTTGCTTGGCTGACGCTAGAGGGTGGGCTGTTGGAAGCAATTCCAAAAAGACAATTTTTTGCAGTCATTTTTAATGCGTACGTGTAGCCGCCTTCGGTGGAAGAGTAATTCAGTTCCGTGCTGTCTGTCGACCCTCTTTCGTCATTCTATTTGTCAACAGGTAGAATTCAAAGAATGATCAACAAACTTTTACGTTAGATATGACAGTCAAATGTGCCAATTCAGGGGAATATTCCTCATTTCTTATTATCTCTAGAGCTACAACTTTTTTTGAGGAATTTCGTGCCTTATACAAGAGCTCGAACCGGATCTCTTCGCACTGGATTTCGTATCATAGACACGTAATCGCTATTTATGAAAAAAATTTTTAGGAATAAAATCAATATCATACGTACAACTGATTAACAAAGCATAAACTAATAGGTAATTAAAAAATAGAATTAACAGAATTATCACAAATGAATTCATAATATGAATTTATTAGGTTTTTAAAAATTTGAAATAGTACAGTTTTATAAATGAATGAATCCCACTACAAAAGGTATGCAAAACAGTCCCACGCAAAATGTTTTGAAATTACAGTGAAACCTCGTTTATCCGGATCAGATTTGTAGACATTATTTTTATTTAATGTTCCCTTTAGATATAATTTTTAACTGTGATAGCAAGAACGTAACTACAAGTACGCCAAATATTTACGTTTTAATTTGATTCAATGTACAGTTCCTGCATAGATTGTACAATAAATTATGGTAATAAAATGCTTGTTGTTGAGTTTAAGAAAGCTTTACTAGACTTGCCAATTCTTCGTTAATAAATGATGTGAAAAGTTATTTTTATGTTTTTTAATGTCTTGTAAACAATACTATGTATTTTTGTTACAAAACATAGTTTTTTATCGTAATAAACGGTAAATGCTTAGTTAAGGATTTTGTTTTGCTTATTATCCATATTACCCGGATAATCCAGATTGCCTATGGTCCCAGTTAGTCGGAAAAAACGAAGTTTTACTGTACATACATTTCATAATGATTTTTCCTCTGAACAGTGTCTACATAAAGATTATTGTTCATACAGTAATAGTTGATCAATTTAGAATTTTGTGTTAAAAACTAAAAATTTAAAGAACATTAAATTTTTTATATATGTTTGATCAGTAGCACTATTTGCATAACTTCTTCCCTTCGCGCATAGGAAAGGTTTCAAAATAATTAGTATTCAATATTTTTGCTGGCTTTGATGTCTTAATACAAAGCCAGCATTTTTTCAGTTCGAAAGCAGGTATTTAAAAACAAATATAATAGTTTAACCCTTGCAAGGGGCTAAAGAAGTTTTCCAAATATGACGTACACTTCAGTGTTTTCTACTGCAAGCTCTCAAGGTTTTTTTTCGGTTAAGCTTAATTTTCATCAGATCGTTAAGAATAAAATTTTATATAAAAGAATTACATTTTTGTTTATGTATAATAAGCTAATTAATGACCAAGTATTTCAAAGTAACTGTAAAATTAATGCTATAAAATTCCCTTACTACACTTTAAATAAACAAGAATTAATTTTGCTATTTCCAACTATACCGGTAGATTATATTTTTTTATTACGACTATATTGCAACAGAAGAAAACGTACAAATAAAGAAAAAGAAGAGGAGAATAATGCTTTCTATTTATCCTTATCAAGAAAACTCTACTAGATTACATTACTACAGCATTTGGATTCAAAACGCGAAAACATATTCAACCTCCATAAGGACAAAATTTGCTTGTATGAGGGTATGCATGGTCCTGTTGGTTATAAACGTGTGGTACCTTAAACACTTCAACCATCTGCGCGTACTTAGTATCGATAAGTGTTGTAGTTTCCTGATCTGTTGGTCATTCACCCATACACACCGATATTTCTATTGGTTACTTTATTGCAATAACACCCCACAGGTAAACCAATTACTCTCGATTACAATACTAAACAAGAACATCCATGTTTGAACAAGAGACAAAGGTGTGTTACGCTAACAGTTATTGCGTACGTCGGATAGCATTGAAACATATCTAATGTGGTTAGATCGATATGTGTAAAAATCATTCTCTTTCTAACTTAATTCGCTGCCTTGACTTAGCATGGGAATATACCCTACAAACACATCATTTTGTCGCGAACCCTAGATTCTGAACAGTGGGGGGATTTTAGTTAGAATCTGAAATACTCCAACAAAAGCTGAAAATGGAAAGAGATAATGAATCTAGAAGACAGGTGTTTAGTTTGATTTTCAATGGAATTTTTTTTAAGATAGCATATGAATAAGTCAACGTTTGAATGAAAGGCTCGGTTAAATTTCACATGAATTTTGATGATTGCTTTACCTGCATACTTAAATAACTTTTCGCATACGAATATTTTAAATTGAAATTCTATTTTATAATCCAAAATTATAACAAACAAGAGACAGCGAATATAAAAAATCTTCACTTTTTAGAAATATTTTCTCTAAATTAATGCGCTAATTTGTTTGGAAGAGAAATAAAAATTAGAAAATATTCTGAAAATTTAAGCACAATAGAAGAGTAGTATGGAAGTTAATAAGTTGAAAGTGATTGAAAATGCTTACCTGAATTCTATGATTTATCAAATTCTTTACGCTACGTAATCAGGCAGCTCCAGCATTAGCTTAATTCTTACTTGGTTTTATAGAGTAACTATATGCGTGTATGTTCAATGTAAGCTATTTTGGCATCATTATTTCTAAGGGTTCGCGTTTAATTCCTACAGAGTTGCAAAACAAGAAAATACAGACTAAATGCAGAAATTGGTATTGGTGTCACTTTCAATACGTTTTTTTAATATCCAGTATTTTTGATATCCTTCAATGCTAGCTCAAAATTCCATTCATGCAGATTTCAAAAGAAAGCTGAAATGGCTTTTTATAGTTTTTCATTACTTCTTTTAATTTACGTTGTTGCATAGTTACTCATGAACAGAAATCAAACAGCTGAAACAAACACACCACACAAAAACATCATGAGGTATATGGGTTACTTATGCCATTACTTAAAAAATTCTGCAGTTTAACGTGAGAGAACTATGATGCCTGTACTCTTCACTAAGCAAGACTCTGTTCAAGATTATTTCTTAAACTACTGCTGTGATGGGAATTTTTCTAACACTTTTCTAAAAAATAGGAGCATGCAAAGCCAAATAGAAGATTTGTTCTTTTCGAAGGTACTTAATTTTCGAGGAGGAAGATAAACAATGGACAAAATAATACTGTCTTCTCTTGCCTGAAGACAAAGAGTGCCAACTAAGAAGATTTATGATCTCCTTATAGCGTCTCGAGGTCGAATGCAAAGCACTCTTTTGCGTGTTGCGTGTTGCGTGTTGCGTTTGTTGACAGCAATATTGAAAAATACCGAAAGTACATGGAAGGCAGATGCCAGATTGTTATTTATTTTTTATTGAATAAATAAAAAAACAGCACAAAATATTTTTCAATACCTTTCTGTTACGTATATGTCTTGCCTTCAAATCGATTCAAGCGGTGCAACACGTGGAGAGCTAGCCAGCTAGACAGTATATTCGGAAAAGCAAAATATAGATATCATGTTCATTGCTTGTAAGCACAGATTAATTGCAGACTCTCTCTCTTTGTACAGCTATGTGTGCATAGACATTTCTAACAAATAAACGTTATAAGTTTTATTTAAAGTTCACTTGAAAAAGACTTGAGATCCTTTATTGCTTAAATTTTTTGTTAGCAATTAGTTATTAGAATCAGGGTACTCTTACGAAAAATCCAGTGAGTTTCTTAAGTCCTCCCTTTCCCCTTTTACTAAATACTAGATGCAAAACTAATGAAATGAAACGTTCCCAGCGGAAACTAAACAAACTCTTTTTAAGTCAATGCCTCACGATTTAGAAGTTGGTTGACAAGCAAAAAGATCTGCATCAAAATATTCTTTATTTAATTTTGTTCTATAATGAAAGATAGAGGATGTATCCTTCATTTCGTTTTCTAGAATTTTCTTAATTTATTATTAAAGTATATATTTGAAAGTATGGTGGATATGGATTTGCCTCTTAGCCTTACACGCTCATAATTATGCACTTTACTAAGTTTATAAAAGTTAAAATTGCTATTTATATACTATAAAATTTCTGCTTAATTACTAAATTTTGGTGCCTAGTTACACACCTTACTAAAGAGGGACTTATTGTCACGATGGAAAAAACCTTGTAGCTTTTATACTCAACCATTATATATATAATAGCCGTTGTCTCTGTATAACACTTCCGGGCTGTACTCATCTTTCAATTGAAGCCCCCAGTAAACAAACGGCCGGTTAGGCTTAATTTCAATTTCAGATGTGGATCAGAATTTTTTCTTACCTAAAAACTAATATCTTCTCCATCAAATCACGTTTGTTCAGCCTATTTTTCTATAAAACATTCAGAACTTAAAAAAATTGGATGCTTTTAGCTGTATATTTAACAGTTTTTAAAAATCTGTTTACTTTTCTGATGAATTCTGAAAGTAAACAAACTTGAATGTGAATGAATCAAGTAGCTCAAGTATTCATATCGCGTAGTGAGCTGTAAAAAACTGGATAGCAGTCTACTACTCCAATCGCATGAAAAACTAGATAAATAAAAAATAATAAAAGGGTTTGCTTTTACAAGGTGTGGATTAAATGCAATATTGTTAGATAATTCGGGATATTTTTTAACTTTCATATACTTTTTTCCATTATGACGTTATTATTAGTATTATGACGTCAAAATGACGGGTTGGATGGCAGTCTACTACTCCAATCGCATGAAAAACTAAATAAATAAAAAATAATGAAAGGGTTTGCTTTTACTAGGTGTGGATTAAAGGAATGATAGTTGGAGCGCGTTTAAGTGGAGCATCGGCTACGGAAACAGCAAGCCTTTTGGGGATTGCAAGGAGTACGGTATCAGGCGTTATGACAGCGTACACGAAAGAGGGTAAGACGACGTCTTCAAAGAACAACAGTGGCTGAAAGTCCAAGCTTGCTGATAGGGATAGACGGGTCTTGAAGCGCATAGTAGCCCGAAAGCACAAGCAATCGTTATCCGAGATAACATCCGAAATGAACAGTCATCTCCAGGACCCCGTTTCAACAAAAACTGTCAAAAGGGAACTTCATGCTGCGAACATTTATGGCAGAGTGGCAATTCGTAAACCTTTGGTGACAGCAACTAATGCTTTCAAGCGACGCCAATGGTGCAGAGATCACAAAGGCTGGTCCCCACAGCAGTGACAACAGGTAATATGGTCAGATGAATCGTCATTTACCCTATTTCAGACGACCGCACGCGTTTATGTCTGGAGAACGCCCAAAGAAGCATTTCATCCTGAATGCCTCTTGCCGACTGTGAAGCATGGGGGTGGCTCCATTATGGTATGGGGTGCGATATCTTCGCGCGGTCTTGGGCCACTTGTTATTATGCAAGGGAGGATCAAATCCAATCACTATCTAAGCGTTCTAGGGGATCATGTCCATCCTTTTGTCCAGACTGTATTCCCTGGAGAGCGACCGCTTTTTCAAGACGACAACGCCCCTATCCACACTGCTAGGTGTGTTCAAGAATGGTTCGAAGAGCATGACGATGCAGTTGAACATCACGCCTGGCCCTCTCCGGACTTGAATATTATTGAACATTTATGACAATATTTAGAGTCCAAACTTCGTTCCCGATTTCCACCTCCATCCGGACTTTCGGAATTAGAGACCGCTCTGCAGGAGTAATGGCTTAATATTCCTTTAAATATTGTCCATGACCTTTATGCATCTATCCCACGTCGTATTAAATCTGTACTTCAGTCAAAGGGTGGTCCAACCCCCTATTAATAAAGATTTTCCATTATTTCACAGGTGTTCGTATTATTTTGTCCACCATCTGTACATCGTGATGTTTGTTGGATACTTCATTTTGGGAGCACTCAGTGGGGAAACCAAAGTTGCTCCCCACTTGTGGAAAATATTCCCTGTTGACTGTAAAGGGCGCTGAGAGTGCTGAGCGCAGTTGAGAGTTTAACATTGTTGAGAGAGGTTGTGTCAGAGAGAGAGTTATCAAATGAATATGACTTCAAAGTGTATAATGTATATTTGTAAATATTAATGTATATAATAAAATAATCAAGATTAAAAGATAGAATGAGCATTATTTAGAGAAGAATGGTAATTAATATCAAAACAAGAACCACCGATAAAGATACTGACTGAGTGCTTCATATATGGTACGATTTCCGGTAATATCGTTGAAAGTTTTTCGAGAATCACTAGAGCTTTGTCTAGTATTTTCTGTAGGGGTTCCTTGATGCCTCTCATCAAGCGCTCCCAAAAGCCTCCCCACCATGGGGAACGTTCGAGAATGAACTTCCACATGACGCCCTCGGATGTTATGAACTCTCGTACAGCTGGATCAACGATGATCTTCTTAAACTCTTTGATTATCTCACATGAGCTGCGAAACCCTTTTGTGTTATCTGAATAGATTACTTTGCAACTCCCTCTTCTGGATAAAAAACGTCGAAGTGAGAGAATGAAACTCTTCAATGACATGTCTGAGATAACGTCAATATGTAATGCGCGAGTAACAGCGCAAGTAAACAAAACTATGTACGCTTTTTTATAGGTTCACGCTTCTGTTCTAATAGTTATAGCTCCGGTCAAATCAGTACCTACCACTGTGAAAGGAGCATTTTCAACGACACGATCTCTTGGTAATTGACCCGTTATCTGTTTTGCGGGTTTCAGAGCATACGTTTTACATAAAGGACATGTATTAGTGATTCTCTTCACTGTTTGCCTTCCTTTGGATATTCAAAATTTATTCTTGACTCTGGATAGCGTTGACGAAACTCTAGAGTGGAAACATTTTATATGCTCTTTCATCATCACTAGATCAGCAAACTTGGATTTTGGTAGTATTACTGGATGTTTTTCATCGTGCAATAATTCAGCTTGCTCTAAAAGTCCTCTGACACGTAGAATACCTCTGTCGTCAATATATGGCTCTAAACTGTAAAGCTGTGAATGGGGAGGAACTGGTTTATTATTCTCTAATAGCTGAATCTTGGAGAAGTAATTATTACTTTGAACTCTTTTTATCCAGTAATCCTCGGTTTCTTGAATCTCTAAAACAGTTAGTGGTCCTCTCTCATGGATAATATTCTTCAACTTGTAAACAAATCGAATCACCGAAGTTGTAACTCATAGCAATTTTCCTAGACAACTAAATTTTAAGTGATCTAATACAACTTCTGTTACGGGATTAGTTGCATGAACCACTGTTTTTAGTCTCTCTGATTTTTTATCATCGGCTACTGTTTTGAACTTTTGCCATGACCATTGATCTTCAGTACACCTTAACCATAAGGGACCGCACCACCAAATATTATCATTTAATGTTTCGTGTGTACCGTTTCACCGAGTGTTAACTTATCTGCAGGGTTCTCTAACCCCGGACAATAGTTCCATTTGTCAGACGAAGTACAGTCCTGAATTTCCAACACTCGGTTTGAAACAAACTGTTTCCAATCACGTGCTGACCCTTTAATCCTACATAAACAAATTTTTGAATCTGTCCGCAGAAATACCCTATCTACCAAACTCTTGAACACCTTTGAGGCTCCCACCAGTTCCAACCTCGGGAGTGACAACTTCCCTAACGGTACGATTCTACTTTTTGACATTACAAATAATGTTATTTTCCTCTTCTTATTCGCATATCTAAAATATGCTACCTCTCTGTAACCTGTAGTATAAGAGTCACAGAAAATATGAATCTCTACCGAATTATTCTCATCCACACTAACCGGGAAATAGAACCTTCCTATCTTCACCTCATCTAATTCCTTAACATCCGTGCACCATTTTTTCCATTTCGATTTTAAGTCCTCAGGCAACTCTAAGTCCCAGTGTATTCCTCTCTCCCATATTTCTTGCATAAGCCTCTTAATTCCCGGTGAAATAAATCCAACTGGATCGAATAACTTAGCTGCCATACTCAACACAGACCTCTTAGTATTTCATAAACACCTCGAACTGTTCAATAATGGCCAACATCAACTCTCAATATATCCTCTTCTAAATTCCATACCAACCCTAACACCTTTAACTGACTATCTCTATCAAACCTATTTTCTACACATAACCCCTTCTGAATCCACAAATCCTGCAATTTTTTAGAATTAGTGTGGCATTTAAAAATATATGATGATGGTCGACATCAGATGTGTGACATTGAAATTATAAGATGATGGTGAAGTGGTCACATAAAGGAATGAAATGGGTGACAGACAAGAGTCTATACATTTAGAAGTACTTCATATTTATATAAAAAATCTAGATAGGTGAGGCTTAGGGCCGGTGGCTTATTGCCGTTTACAAGAAAGGTTACATAGTAGATAGTATCAGCCTATCAGCCATGGAGGGTTAGGAGGCCGGGATCGAATCGTCGATATTCGCCGGACCACTTTTGGCCTGCACGTCGGAGTCAGTGATGATGGGGGAGACATGCTTCTTCAACCAGGGCCTAGACGAGCTCTCCTTCTGCCATTCCAAACGCCGCTCCTGTGCTGCTATGTGCACGTGTCTTGATGAAGTAAACATCTGGAAAATTGGCGACCCTGCACTCGCCAGCAAATTCCGCCAATGCTGAATTAAAAAAGATTATTCTGTGTGTTCTACGAGGGGAAGGGTATAAATGGTGAATCTTATAGCCAATCGTTAGGCAAACCCTTTTCGGGGATTACGGGAAGAATGTACTGATAAGCGAGCGACAGTGAGATTGTTCAAAAAGGGTGCTTGCGTGTTTTTCCCAACTGTCTGGGGAAAATCTATTAATGTAGAAATCATGAGGGAACTGTCCCTAATTGCATTGTGTGGCAGTATGAACAATATGAATTAGTAAAAAAACGTTGAGTAGATTAACAGCAGTATTTACAAGGTTATTGAAAGCGTTACGACAATTAGTATGTAACTTCCTTAAATTAAAATTTGCATTACTCAAAATAGTCACCGCTTCTGAAGTAAGACTAAATGCTGTTTCTACACTACTCGCTCCATAACACAAATCGTCAGCGTATAACGAACTATTGAGCATCTCAAAACAGCCATTATTCATTTCTGAATATTTTTCTATGTGATACTTAATCGTGGAAGAGTACAATACAGTAACATCTATGCCTTAGTCGGAATTTAAACATATGCCCATACGGTGGCAGCTTCCTTCGCTAATCACTTTACAAAGTCGCTGTTCCTCTTTGGTTATAGAGCACTGCACGTAAGGACTACATAAGGGAAAGAGAATAATGAATCCTGTTCTGTCTTCTTACAACTTCATACAGAGGTTGGATTTGGATGATGACAATGTAAACAATATCATCCTGAATATGCTACAATTGAGAAAAGTATAAAAATAACATTACAAAAGCAGATTAACCACGTTACCAACTGTAAACTAAACCAAACGAGGGCACAGCGGTCGAAAGACGGTTTGACGTTAGGAATTCCGTTCATCTTACCTCATTTGGAATAATCTCTATGAAATATTTTATTAGAATCTAAACACGATGATGATTTTTTTCAAAATTTTCAAACCATTAAATGTATACTTTTAGAAAGTTTAATAAATAAATAAACTTCTTTAATAAATAAGATCTTCGAAGTTTACGGCAAACTAAAAGTGTTTGATAAAAGTTAAATCTCATTCTCAATACCTTATGGAACTTGCAGTTTAATTTTGAAGACGCAAGTTATGCTGCATCCTTGTCAGCTAATTACGCTTCTTATTAAACCATCTAATAATAGAACACCTTAAATAGCGGCATGTAAATCATTTTAGTATTCTAATTGGTCCGTTACGTCACTCAAACAGAAATGTGAAGAATGGTTGGGAGAGAATGATTTTTTTCCGTCAAAAAGACTTGAAGACCAGCCAAAAGTAAATGTTTTTCCAGTTATCTCCAACGGAACAATGCTGGAGATTTATTTCTTCAAAGTTTTATTTCCCTGTGACCTATGCTCGCAACTTAAACAGAGTAGTAAAAAACTACGAACTGCCTCATGTAGATACTGAATCTGAAGACGTATATCACACAGGGCAACAGTGGTTTTGGTGCCGGGGTATTTGGATCTGATTTCATATAAAATTGATGCCCTGAATTTAAATATGGCATTAGTTTTTGCCTAGGAGCTCAAATTTCTAAGATATAACATTTTAGTGAAATATACGTTACACTATTTTAAGGTAAATCCATGGATCAAATTAAAAAACTAAACATGGAATTTTTTATCATTATCATATTTTTTTAAAGTGTTAAAGGAACATAAAAATCATAGCGAATATTGCAGTAGTACTTATCTAATTACAAAGATCAAGAAAGAGGAAAAAGGCATCGATGAAACCAACTAGTCACTGAACACTTCAGAACCTTCTTTTCCGTGACATTTTGAATGTATTTTGGAACAATCCCTTTTTAAACTCCAGCAGTAATCTGCCATCATGTGCGTATGCCATCTTCCTTGGTAGCGGTCCACCATAGTTTTAATATCCTGGTGAAATCTTTCACCTTGTTTCTCACTGGTGTCTCCTAAATTTTCAGGAAAATGGTCAAAGTGGCTGTGTAAAATAGAGCACCTTAATGCTCATGTTACACCCAAGGGATCTGAAACTATTTCGCATCTCGTGTACCAGTTCAACATAGTTTTCAGCTTTGCATTTGCCCAGAAAATTTCCGACAACTGCAACAAATGAAGTCCAGGCTTTTAGCTCAGCCTCATTCATGGAATTTACGAAGGTAGGATCCTTAATGATTTGTCTTATTTGTGGGCCGTCAAATATTCCAACTTTAATTTTTTCCGTACTCAACTTCGGCATTTTTTTACCCTATATATGCAAAGCATGATCTGTTCTTATCAAGAGCCTTTCAAACTGCTTCATTAGGCCCAACTTGATGCAGTGGAGGAAAAAAGATTTTCTCTCGTCCAACTAAGGGGTCGTTATTGACATTCTTTCCTCTAACGTCCATGTTTTCTCTCTTAGGCCACTCTTTTCTAACCCAGTGGTGTGTTTTGTCTCTGCTATCTAAAAGGAACACGATGCAAGGATATTTGGTGCAGCTACTTTGCTGTCCAAGGAGCAAGTTAACCATTTTTAAGGGCTTACAAATCCCCCATTGATGTTCATGATACTTTATCTTCTCCAAGACCAAGGCTATGGTCTTCCTTCATTTTCGATGAGTGAGCAATCGGTATTGAACCATATTTGTTCCCATTGTGTAGAAGGACACATTTCAAACTTCGCTTTGAGCTGTCAATAAAGGTGACAATCATATGAAAAATATTCAGGAAGACCCATTTTTTCCCAGGAATTCCAGTTTCCCAAGAGGACAAATCACCCATATTTGAATATATTGAACAGAAAAAAAACATTGATAGATAAGTGGATATACAATAAAACCTCGTTGATCCGGCTCTCGTTGATCCGGATCATATTTATAGACATTATTTTTACTCAATGTTCACATTCGATTATAATTTTAACTATGGTAGCAAGAATGTAACTACAAATACGCCAAATATTCGCTTTTTAGTTTGATTCAATGTACAGTTACTGCATAGATTGTACAAGAAATTATGATAGTAAAATGTTTTTTGTTGAGTTTAAAAAGCTTTACTAGACTTACTAATTCTTTGTTAAGAAATGATGGGAAGAGTTATTTTTATATTTTTTAATGTCTTGTAAGCGATACTATGCAATTTTGTTACAAAACAAAGTAAGTCTTCTTAGTTAAGAATTTTGTATTGCTTATTACCCATATTACCCATATTATCTGGATTTTCGATTGTCCGAATTGCCTATGGTCCCAGTTAGTCCGGATAAACGAGCTTTTACTGTATCTAAAAAAGTAGAGCTTATAGAGAAAAACCGATTTCATATTTAGATTCAGTGCCCCAAATATAGCTAAAATCAGTTCTAAAATCCTAGGCACCAAGAAAAAAAATTTTTTTGTAGACCTGTGTTAGATATATATATATATATATATATATATATATATATATATATATATATATATATATATATATATATATATATATATATATAATATACCCATTACATCACGTCCTTAAATTATAACCTGAAAGGAAAAACTAGCTCATAATTACATGGCTAGAGCTAGACTCAGCCTGAAAGGAATAAAATTAAATTTGGAAGCAGTTGGGCCGAATCGTTTATTTCAGCGACAAAAGTACATCCATTCATTTCAGAAGACTGCTCAGAAGTAATATCCCCTTTCAACATTAAACGCGAGGGCGAGGTAGACATGTGACTATTATTTGTAGGGTCAGCAGATTTTGGGGCTCGCGATGCTAACCCACTCCTGAATTCGGAGATATACACGTGTACAAATGCAAAGGCATGTGATTCAAGATAAGTTTTGTGGCTAAGGGTTTTAAAGCGATAAATTAATATTGCTGGGGATTGGATTTAGGAAAGGGAATTTAAATGTTAGAGTGGAGGGTATAATATTTAAGATATTACATATATATACCTAACAGGCCCTTGACATACCATTCTTCCAAGATTTTTATAAAAATGACCTGCTAAAATGCTTTTAAATCAAGGTTGAATGTATCCTCTAGAGAAAAGCCCTGAGCTACGTAGACATTCGTCTTTTGTTCCTGACTCGCTTTTTCCTGCGGTCGCAGGTTTTAGACTTTTGACCGGCCACAACTGTCCCTGAGCACATGTTTTCCGGATTGGTCTGGCTGCTCCACTCGACTGCGTCTTGTGCCATTCGGGCCAATCTATGACTGCTTTACATCTTGACGTGTGCCTTGCGCTATCGAAATTTTAGTCCCTTGTTTTGAAGTATTGGAGAGCCCATGGTCTAATGTCCTAGTGGCCAAATGACCGGCATTTGTGTTGTTGCTGTTGCTGATGCCCCCTTGGTTGGAGATTCCATTCACCAGGTCCTAATAGGCTATTGGGCTGAAAGGGGAGGCTCCTGTTTTGAATTAGCACCTCAGGATTAGCTAAATGACTGGTACCGCAATTTTGAACCAAGTCAAGCGACGAGACCGGAACACTTGACTCCGCACCTTCAGAGATAAATTTGAGAACTTGGAGGACACTGCAGCCACGACCTATTTTATGTGAACCGGCCACCATTAGTGAACACGGTGGTGGATTTGCAGCGAAGAGCATCGAACCAGGGACATTACGATAACTGGCCCACTGCTCTTGCCAACTGAGCCATTGCGCCCTTTTGTAATGTAATGTAATGTATATATATATGTGTGTGTGTGTGTGTGTGTGTGTGTGTGTGTGTTATGCAATCAATGCTGACATTAATAATCCTTGAGAGGAATCCTTCTTTATAATTCATTATTAAAAGTAATAAAGATGATGAAAGAGAAACAAACTATTTACAGATGAATTTCACTTAAGCGGGAACGTATGTCTTAAACGTTCCATATTTTCATGCATACTGTTCTTTTTTCCCATGGTAACCAACTCTTTCGTCATTCCAGGTTTCAGCAACCAATAGCATTTCAGAATCTAAGGACAGTTCTAGGGTTTTAAACATGTACATTGCTCCCGTGACAGAAGTCAACTTTCTGTTACTAGAGACTAGCTTTTTTACTTGTTAAACTTGTTTATTTCGGTGCTGAGAGTGCTCGGATCGAATCCCAACGAGCTCCATTAAATACCTCCGTGTCTAGGCCAGATATGGGTACGTTAAATACGTAGACCGGGAAGTCCGTCTATGGAGTCAGTGAGGGTGGGAGAGGGTACGATCCCCCCAAGTGTCACCCCCTGGGAGTGCTCGGTCAAAATTGAGGTAGGAACTAGCTAAGACGGACTCCGACCCTTGTGGTGCTATATAAACCGGAGCCGCACACTTCAGTCCGAAGCCTGTATGGACCTGGTCTCGAACTTCCAGACAGGGGGCATTAGAAACAACAACAATAGGTTTTAGAAGATGGGCAAATACAGTTCGCTGAAGCAATACAAGAATAACATATTCCATTTTCTTTCCTTATTTTTTTCAAAAACCATAACTGGAGTGTGCAATACAGTTATACAGTGGAATACATTTCTAACAGACTATCAAGAGTTTGCACTAAAGACTTAAAGCACAGTAAAAATGCAAAGAAGTTCAAATATGATTGTGCAAATGAAAAATATAACAACTAAACCTAACTCTTTTTTATATATATTTTCTTTAGTTAGATGATGGGGGAATTTTGTCTTGAGCCTAAATTCGGTGAATAAAGGTATCTTTTAGACATTTTTGCATTACGACTTTTTACTTCCATTCTCAAAATTTAAAAATTCTCTTTTACTTTCACGTAACTTTTAAGATTGTTTAACGTCCTTTATGCATTAAACAACATATAATTTTACAACATAATAATTGTGATTCCCCAATGGGGCCCCATCTTTAGTTCTACATTATTTCCTGCAACAGCGTTGGTATTCATCTCCTATAAAAAGTTAAGCGGAAATAGATAGAGAATGTTGACTCCGAGAGTTTAGTTTCCTGTTTTTTCTCCGATACAGAGTTTCCGCATGATAGAAAAGTTTCGATATTCCAGTTCTTATGTTATTCATTTCTCTGGCAATTCCTTTTACGTTTCTTGTTGAGTATTTTGAATGATAAATTTTATTAAAAAATCAACATCTAGTCTTTACTGAAAAATGGACAGTCCTATCAATTTTTTTAGTTATCACGTACATTAACCTTTTCCTTACGGGGTGCGTTAGCATGTATCCCAAGAATACGTGCCCAATGAATATATATATATATACATACATGCATACATACATACACACACATATATATATATATTTATTTATTTATGTATACATACATATATACATATTATATAAACCCATCAATGGCGGTTTTTACAAAGTGGATCCTCTTCTAAAGAGGGAATTTGAAAATTGGGCCTCGTAAGTTAAAGTTTAAGATACTTTTCTGCATACGGAGAATACCTATATGACCATCTGCCTGTTCTGTGTTTTCTTATGTATGCAGAATGCATGTAAAATAAAAGATATCTGATATATTTTTCTGTGTAAAATGTAAGTAATTTTCTTTTTGCATCTTCAAACACATTCTAAATTGTACACAAATACCACCTACGTTCATCACTGATAATGTAAATGTATTTTCTGATATAGTAGCTGTATTTCCCTTGCAGAACACTAGACTTTTATGTAACGAGTGGACCGTTAACTGCAAGGTCTGGTCGATGATGAAATATTTGAATGGAAAAATTAAGCCACGAGAGATTCGTTGAAAAATTTTAGATATTTTACGACGAAACTCGATGAAAGATGAAAAGGTGAAAAAAATGGTCTTGAACATGTAACAAAGGACGACAAAACGTTCTCGAGGACTGACGAAGCTGTAGGTATCTTTGCTCACGGAAAATTTAGAGGAGCGCATAAAAAAATAAAAATTCTGCAGAACTAGCACTTTTCAATTTTTTATTTTGCAATACATTTCCCTGAAATTTTGGAAGCGTTACTCTAAGAACTGGTTAGAAGAAATTTGAAATGGTTTCTTGTTGGCTGTGGTTTAATGACTACAGTGGCTGAAGGTAGGAGAAGAAAATGTGGCGAGAACTTAGGTGGCATGTTTCTGAGAACAGAATCTTCAGAAATTTGGGTTCTGACTTGACAAAAGGTTTCCAATCGAAGGAGATTTAGATAAAACGTAGGTTAAAGTAACTAAGATTCACTGAAAATTTAAAAAAAAAGAGGTTAGTTGTTTTGTTTTTTAAACTATAGAGAATTTTCACTCACTTCGTCTTACTTCCTTAACATTTCCTCAACACTTCGTTTCTTTAATCTAGCTGCTTGGTATTTATACAAACCGCGTATGCCGCAATTAGCATATCTTAAGCGGCTTCTTTAACTTTATTCACCTAAAAGTTCGATTATTGTGAATCGAATCTTACGTAAACCTTACAAAACTTTCCGAACATTATTCGTTTTCTAAACATGCCTCGTAAATTATATTACCAATATTCAATAACGTGATATATTGTGACCCATCTCAAAAACCAATGCATGAAGTACATAAAAACATATTTTACACTATCATCATAAGCATTATATAGACAATATCATATTTTTAAGATAGAATATTTCCCTCATATCGGCTGGTAATACATTCCAACATCATTGGTGGTAACAGCAATCGTTATAAATAACAGGACTTTTGTATGATAACTAGGGATACGTAAATTTCACAAAAAAATACAATGTATAAAATTTTGAATTTATTCGCAAAAAATATAAATTCAAAAATTTCGCGTTTATGAAAAAAATTTGTAATTTTTCTTACTTTGATAGGTAAGTATCAAAATTCTTAGTTAAAAGTAACATTATACTAGTCTCCACATTATGTTACTTATGCCTTTGTCTTCTGTCATTAATTACTATGTTGTAGATCTAAAATATCTCAAAATCTACTCTGTTAACGGGACTATAGAAGCTTTGCAAAGTTAAGGTAACAGCATTTCGTTGCAATTAAAATCCATATAACATCAACAGAAGTCTCTTGGTTAACTACTTAAGTTGCTGAAATACCCTTGACTTTGGCGCTCAAGAGTCAAGAGATGTTCTTAAATCTACCAAATTGCTCCACAAAACTTGATGGTGGATTTTTACAGTTAGATTTTTAGGTTCGACTCCGGTACAGACAAACTGTCCGGGTGAAATTCGGAGCAAATCCGAAGGGGAGTGAGATTTCTCAGTTATAGACCTCGGATGGTCTTAGTTTAGCTATTATGTTAATAAATTACAACTAGTATTACTTAATTTCGCTTAAAAAGCCGTTTATCACAGAGTTTTCGCTGAAAAGTAGTAAAGAAATAATTTTCGCATTTATTGGCATCTATTTCGTAAATACGAAAATTACGTATCCCTAATGATAACTTTAAATTCGGCCAAGTTTTAATTGAGCAGTTGAGGACAGTGGGACATCACTAAGATAACATGAAGTTTATTGTACTTACATTATCTCTCTCTCTGGTAGCCATGGATGAAAGGGATTCTGATGTTTTAGACCAATCTTCCAGGCAGCAAATATAAAATAAGCTATCTATCTTTTACAATATGACGTAGCGTTTCAAGGGATGACAGAACAATGAAAATAATTCAGTCCCATCACTTCGGAGCGAGTTCTAAAGTTTTCGAAACTTTTAATTTTTTATCTATTTTTCAGGCCGTGGTAAGTCGCAGATAACTAAAACCGCTGATACAAAATCAGCGGAAAAGGAGACGCTGCTGCATTTTAAACGTTTCTCTCTTGCCGTGGCTTCCAGATTAAAGGATTTTTCTTTTATGAGCCGTATTTGATGATAAGATGTTATTAAATATTGATCATATATAATTCATTTGCTAGTTAAAAATGTAAGATAACACGATAAAGTACAAAAGCCTAATGTTATATTTTAGGATTTTCAAATTCATATGGACAAATATATATATATATATATATATATATACTTTCAAGATTACAGGATCTAAATCATAATTTTCATTACGAATAAGAAAAGGTACCTAAAACGCACTTCATATATTCCATATTGTTTATAAGGCATTAAATCACATCATTTACTCTTGATTACTGATGACAAAAACAAAAATTCATGACTAAATAGCTGTGATTTTATAACTTTAGCCTCCAGTTACATGCCAGCTAGTTAACACAAAATAAGCTTGAACACTACTCAGGTGATACATTAGTATCCATGAATTCCTTTTGTATTTTATTTCTTCAGTTTCAGTTATAATTTGGCAGCCAAACGAGATGCAAAATTAGATAAAGGGAAAAACAGGTTTGATCCCAATGCCTCAAAGATTGAGACAAATTGAGCCTGGTAAATTTGGTCCCAGACAAAAAGTTCCTCAAAGAAACAAAAATGACGTCAAATGGAAGGTGTGTTCAAGAATTGCAAAAAATAAAGCAGTCAAAAACATTAATGTCCGGGTTTTTTCCCCCTCCGACATACCACATTTGGAGTATAGCCAAATTTGTTCCATATCTTATTTCTCTTGAACAACTGCTGATCTTCTTTTTATAGATATTCTTTGGGACAATACTAAAGTTTTCATGTTACAGAATTCTAGTTGTGGTTTATAATTTTTTTTAACTCACCAATATATTACGATTGTACACAAAACTTTGTCCCACTAATTTTTCTGCCTCGGATTTACAATGAAATCTGAACGAAGATTTTCAATGTATGCTGTACCCCTTCTCAAAGAATTTTAAGAGAAATTCTATGGAGATGTAAATGAAATCAGGACTGAGGGTTCATTATTTTTTAAGGTGTAGCAGAAATCTGGTTCAGTGTACTTTTCTTCAAACTTGTACGACCTTTTCGGAATTGTTTTAGTGGTTCGCTTTGCCGAGAAAAGAGGCGTATTCTCTATTTTAAATTAACTGCAAGCAATTGACTTTATTCGGTTATAAATTTTGAATTTCTTTTGCAAGTCAGGTAAAATTTTTCTTCGTCATTCGTCTTTATTTTGTAATGGCTTATTTTGCATTCATAGATATTTTAATATTATTTTTATTTCAAATGCAGAAACTATGGACTAAGTCCATAGATATACAGAGAAAAAAAAAAGAAATCGACAAAACTGCAAAAGGAGAACGAAAAAGAAACAGCAACCCAAGATAAAATTCTCAAGCGAACACGAGACCCCCCCCCCCCCCAATAATGCCCGTACAGAGAATGCCTAGTCAAGACAGAACAGCTTTAAGTCCATATTGTAGGAATTGCAAAGAAGGCATATAGGTAAAATTTCCCATTCTGTTTTAAAGTACAGCCAAGTAGCTGTGTTCGGTTGCAATTTTGAAAGCAGCCACTGCAATTTCACGTTGGCCATCGGGAAGGCCATCCAGGGATTCGTTCGACTTTATTTTTAAGAGGCGCATCCACAAAGTACGAACAGATTGCTCATAGGTCATGCTCAGGTCACATCATTATAATGATAAAGCCGTCATTTGATTCCTGAACGTGGGATGCTTCATTTGGTGTAAATTATATTGTTCCATATTGTAGTTGTCTCGCTTTCCTGTGTTACTTTAAAGTGGATGTTAAAATTGAAAATATCACCAGCTCTGAAGTTCGGTCGGTGATAAGATTTTTGAATACAAAACATGTTCGCGCGGCTCGACCATTAAGGTACAACCATAAATGCTAAATCCTAACGAAACTCTCAAGAAGCTGCTCCGAACAATTCAGATTCGACGCCATGGGTTACTGTCTGCAGGAGTTTGTCTCTTGCACAACAACGCGTAACCATTAGGGTGGAACGAAAAAAATTTTTTTTTAAATTTCAATATACTGTAGTTTTCAAAAGTTACCTTTTAATAAAATAAAGACGAAAATTAAATATTAGCGTAATTGGTGTATGTTTTGAGTTGGCGCAAGAAAGGCAAAATTTTGGTTTTTATTAAATTTTTGACAAATTTCGCAATTATTTTGAAATTGATTACACTTGTGTAGTACATAAAAGTAGCAAAATATGTAATTTAAACATTCCTTTTAGTCAGGGAACCTGCTAAACTGATTATATAATACGTTTTACTTCATAAAAATAGTACACATAAAGGCACTTAAGGACGAGGCACTTTACAGACACTCGGGCATCACAGTGGAGCGAAAAAAAAATTTTCTGAATTTCAATATGCTCTACTTTTCAAAAGTTGTCTTTTAAAATTAAAATTAAGAAGATAAACATTTTTTGCTCTACTAAAATATTTTCAAGTGCCGCAAAGGGCTTCAAAATGGATATTTTTATGAAAAAGTGATTAAATTTGTATTTTTTGTTAATTTCTTTTATAGTATATTAAAATAATGTATATTTTCTGTAAATAAAATATTAAAAATATGATATTTTGACAGAAAACATGCATATTCTAAGTATTTCTAATTTTTAGATACCATAACAGAACAACTGATTTTGTGGAATTTCGCGATTTTCATCATATTAATTTTACAGTAGCATAGTCTTATAATACACATTGGAATGAAAAGTCAAAGTATTACGTCGTTCCACCTTTACGGCATCCGACAATCGTAGTACCTGATGATTCTATCGTTCTTCGGGCGCGATGCAATAACAACTCGCACGGAGTACCGCGCATACACGTATTATTTTAAGACTTACGGAGCTACAGGAGCTAACACCATATGGCGAGATTCCAGGCCCCAATGTCCACTGTCACTCTTAGCCCGAACCATCGCTCGGTTTCCAGCCGTGACTGCGTGGAAGTGGTGACAACCGAAGTTTTGAGGGTGATACAGTGCCTCCCTCAGAGGATCCCACTCCACCAGGGGACTCACAGTCTCGCTCTCCATTACCAAGCACCGAGATCCTCACAACGGACCCCGATGCCCTAGGAGCAAGCCACACCAACTCAACTCCGGCCCTCGGCCCACATTGGAATGAAATACAAAACTTGAACCGTCCCGGCGTTAGCCATACGGAGTTTTTTCCTGAAGACGGGCCCGATACAATCCGTCATTCTAAGACCCGCAGGATCGGAAACTTGGACCAAAACATAACAAGTAAAAGCCAAACAGTAAACCAGAAAAAGAAAGAGAAAAATAAAACCAAGGTGCGGGCCACAAAACAAAAATAAAACACTACGCTAAACAATAACATTAATTAGGATTTTCAATTCTGAATTTACAAATACTAGTTGCAGTTCCTGTGCTCCGTGTAAGCTTCGTCCTTATTTAATTACTAAATAGTTCTATATTAGAACTTTTAGATTGCAGATACATATATTTTACTCAAGCTTATGCAACTATACATACAATTGCAACTGCATATACTTAAAATTTCAGTAATTATTTAATTATATAATTCATTAAACAATATAGGGGCACAAATAAAAACGCCAAATACACTTATATAGACAATATTAATATACCGTATTAATACGCATAGATAAATATTACACATACAAACATAAACAGATACTAAACATTTACAATTCAAGCATTTCACATTGTAATCAAATTCTAATTTATAATACTTTTTTTTTATCATCACCTACTTTCACACACAATTCTGAGCTTATTCAGATCCTTAAACCTTGAGCACGCCAGTCGAGTGCGATAGTGCTGCGCCACTGTTCTTCACATCAATACACATTATTTCAACTGTATATTGTAACGCGTTGAGCGTGGTAGCAATCGACTCAACAAAAAATCACAGCCAAATAAATTAAAATCGACGAATTTATTTCAATTCGGAAGAGAAAATTGGGAGATTGATGATCCGTTACGCAGTTAATGAAAGTCCTCTAAAATGTCGACTGAGTCTGTTAGGAGGAGTTATCACCTGGAGTTCCGCTAATTCAATATCATCGAATAGTTCGTTGAAATTAGAGCAAGTCCCTCGATTTTCACTCCCTGCAGGGCGGATGACTGCGAGGCACTTTATAGAATCAGGATGATCCGGACTGATGATTTCGTTGAACTGTACCCAAGCTTCCTAGCCGAAGCTAAAAGTTCTCTTCGTGAGAAATAAGCCGCCAACTACGCAAGTCCGCGTATAGCCTTTTTCTTTCGACCCTGGATGGTCGGAGGAGTCTACCACAGCTTAGCAGGTCTCTAACTAACTTTTTCTCGCCCCGTCTAATTTTGGACTCTCTCGCTCCGTCCAGAGAACTCGTCTCCTATTGGCTCTGCTAATCGTGATGTCATTCTAGACTTTTCGATTTGCTGGCAGGGAAGGTTGAAATTCTAGTGATTTCATGGTGGTCCACGTCATTAATCTGGAGCACCGTGGCGAATTTCTGTTCCGCCAAGATGTCACGTTTTTCCCACCGCTTTGTGTTCCTTTCGTTCCAGCTCGCTGTCACCTGTTATACGTTAAAGGGGGGGCGTGTCGGTCAGTTGCGACATATTCCAGCCATGTGCTGCGTATATTTTAATTGTGAGAATTATTTTAATTCGTCACAATCCCTCCCCCGTTGGGGAGATTTTGTCTTGCAGGCAAAATCTGGAAACAAGGGTTAACATGGCTCACCTGACAACATCATTAGAGGCAATCATAATTTAATATTTAAAATTACAAAATTAAGTACTTAAAAATTTTCAAAACAAAAATTATTTGCAACACTATTATACAATTACACACTACTAAATTAGTCAATTAATTACAAATTCTTAAATTATTCAATTGATTACACATTATTAAATTACTCTTTTATTCTGACAGCATCCTGCTCAAACAGTCTGCGTTCAATTTCCTTTTCAGCGAATTTTAGCCAAAATACAAATCCTTTTAACTAATTTCCGTTGAAGAAATCTATCACTAACCAAAATTCGTGTATGTTTCTTTTCTAGTAAAACATCCCATATACAAATCATTTAAACTAAATTCCCTTCGGAAAGCCTAGCGGCGTTTCCAAAAACCGTCTCATTATTTTTAACAAAAACAGAACAGTTATATAATTGGACACATTATTAAGTAATTTCCCTGCATAAAAATAAGCAATTTAAAATTCAATTAACAACACAAAAAATCAACACAGTAGGTTTCCTATTCACACGGATTACCTAGATTATTATCTACATTTGAGCCTAAGAATTTCGTTTGAAAGGTTCGAATTTCTCGAATCTACACCATTTAAATTTGGATGTAACTTTCTGACTAACATCCCACTTGTTATGAAGTGCCCAAGAAAACTTTTCACTGGGTCTCATTAAGTCAACCGTTCCCTTTATCTTAGAAAATTTCCTCAACTTTCTCTTTTGCCTAAGTCTTAGACAAAACTGCGCCTTCTTGGCTAATTTACTTTCATTTCTAAATTTTGAGCTCTCATAAGCCCAGAACAAATTTTCCTCACGCATTTCGCGTCGCCCACGAGTTTTTAATAATAGCTTACTGAGTTCCTCTTTCGGTTTCTCATTTACTCCTGGGGACTCAACATTTTTGGTTGTCTCAGTCTTATGCAACTCCCCTTTCAGAGCATCACTACTGAAACATCTGGTTATTCCATTCTCCTGGGGAGATATACCACGCTCGACCCTATTGTTCGCGTTTCCCTTAAACTCCGTCGAAACCTGACAATCAAGGTTGGGCGGATTAGCGCTCCTCCTCTGGCTTGGAGGTTCAACAATGACTTTTTCTAAACCTCCCACTTGGAAAGAAATGCCCACAAAAGACTCTGAACTCGCCTTCGTCAAAAGTGAGTGCGGTTTAACGAAACCAGTTTCCCTCTGGTCAGAATTAGATCCCTGAAAAACGGTTGCAGGGGAACTTCCCTCAATTCCTGTTTCAATCCTGTGACAAAGCGCAAGTTCCGGCCTTTCGCCTGACCGAATTTCCTCTCTATTCTTACAGAGTAATTTATTTGATTCCCTCAGAGTTTCGGCTCCTACGAATTCCCTAAGGATACCCTCGCTAAATTTTGACTCAGTCTCTTGACTCGTTTCCTTTTTGCGTCGACTTTCTCGCGTCACTACCGAATTAATTTTCTGAGAATTATTTTCACGGGAGTCAATTAATTTTTGGGTGGAATTCCCCAATAAATAATGGTTCATCTCTACGGATTTCTCTACGATAGCTGCTTTGGTCAAAATGGTTCCAAATTCGGGGCTCTCTAATTTTATTCGAGCTAGCGGTAAGCACCTCAATTCATTTTCTAGGGGCTGCCTTACCCATATTTTTTCCCCTGTAAAATCCTCGGGTTTAGTCACGAGTAATGGAGCTAAATCAAGACTACTACCTGTATCTCGTAAAATAGTCATTTCCCTAGAATTTACCTTGGCCTGGCTTAGATAGGGTTTAAAAGAAGGATCAAAATTTTTTGTCACGGCCAGATAATTTATAATTCCCACCTCCTTCCTGGGTTCGGGACAATTTGGTTTAAGATGGCCTGGCTGATTACAATTATAGCATACGATTTCCTTCTTACGTTCAAACTCCCTCGTTCGCCATTCAGGATCAATATTCCTAGCACTATGCCCATTGTTTTGCCCGCTCTCGCTAGTTTCAACTCTTTTCTCAACCTGGGGTTTTTCAGTTTTCGGGAGGTCTACGACTCTCTTTTCCGTAGGTTTAAAACTTTGGGGTTTATTTAAGAAGCGTCTAGATGCTTCATAATGGTCTAGTTTCTTTGCTAGATCATCCGGATCATTTAAGTTTCCCCAGTCATCTATGAAATGTTCTTTCATTTCATTAGGGGCGCGTTTTTTCAACTGATCCGCTATCATCAGGTCTTTCAAAGTCTCATAATCTATAACCTCGATTCCCTCTAACCAACCTTCTAGGTAGCTACGCAACTCAAAGATGAGATCTTGCCATAGCGTCCCTTCTTGTTTCCTATGTGTCTGAAATTTCGTTCTAAATGCCTCTGAGCTAAGCTTAAATCTTTCTAACAACACGGATTTAACATGGTCATAATCATCCCATTTATCGTCTGGTATTTTAACAATTAACTGAGCAATATCTAGTGGTAGCAATTCAATTAAGTCGGTTACCCAATCAGCCTGATCAATACCTATTTTCCGAGCTTGGCGCTCAAATAATGTAAGAAATAAAGCCATATCGGACTTTTCTGGGTCGTATTTTTGCATTCTAAGGTTTTTGCGGGGTCTCGCGCTCTCATTACTCATAGAGGCTACGCTAGCGATTTCGGCGCTTTGCGTTAACCGTAACTTCTCAAGTTCGAAATTTCGCTCCTCCCTTAGTCTCTGAGATTCCAATTCTCGTTCCTCCCTTAATTTTTGCGATTCAAATTCTCTAGCCTCAACTTTTAGCCTATCCTCAATTAGGGTTTCCAGCATTAATTTGGCACTTTCTTCGTCATAAACTTCGCTCCCTACGATTTCCTTAGAGAGGTCTATTATCGTCTCTTCATCCCCCACCTCCAATCGA
Organism: Dolomedes plantarius; assembly: GCA_907164885.2. Taxonomy (NCBI): domain Eukaryota; kingdom Metazoa; phylum Arthropoda; class Arachnida; order Araneae; family Dolomedidae; genus Dolomedes; species Dolomedes plantarius. The sequence continues at coordinate 122,756,823 of OU015493.1, read as the reverse complement.
AATTCCCTAGCGAGGTTTTGAAGATCGGCTTTTCTATGCCGTTTTAAGAAATCCATATTAATATCTTACAATTTTACTGGACACAAGTTTACTAGACAATTTTACACTCCTAGCTTCCCTTTCCAAAATTTCACAAAATACAATACACACAGAAATACAATAATACACAATTCTTTTATCGACTTAGCAGAAGAAAAGGAACTGTTCTTCCATTCAATCGCAACTGCTTTTGAGTAGGGTAGAAAAGCTTAACCTCTACAATCGTTGTTTGCTTTCAAATTACAACATACCATAAAGAATCAATAATTCGATTACTAGCAATAATAATATCATTTCAACATCAATATAACACTTAGTTGCAATAAACACTTTTCATATACGACACTAAACTCAATTCTTTCACTGGCTAATTTAATTCGTAATATACACAATTCAAAAATACACTTAGAATTTTTGCAATTAAGACCACCTTAAAATTTTACTCAATTAATTTTATAATTCAGACTTGCATACTGTTTGAACAGTTACTGATGCTTGCGCGTAAATCTTGCTCTACACATAAAAAACACAATTCTACTAAATTTCACTTGTAATATTTTCCACATATTTTAATTCGAACACAATTACTTTTCGATTAGAATCAAGTGCATTTACTAATTTATCTTACAGCACCGATCAACAATTATACATGCAAACTAAGAATAGTCTTTAATTTAAAATTATCATATATTACTTTTACAACACAATTTCTTTGCCTCTAAGAATGAGTCAGGCTTACCTTCTCTGACGACCCTCGTTCTGCAATCGATGTCGGTCAGCTCAATGTTGTGGCTCCTTTGCGGAATTTTGTCAGCACGGCAACGGATATTAGTACACGGCGGTTTCCATCGGCTGAGGCTCCCGGTACTTCTACTTTCCAGGACGGGGTGTCCTAACAGGGGTGCTTCCTGAACAGGGTGTCCTACATCTATCTTCGTCGATAATGTGCACAATGTCGTGGGCCGTCGCTGTTGATTAAACGGCGATTCTTGATCCTAGTTAGCTGCCACCAATATAAAGGCTGTAACGCGTTGAGCGTGGTAGCAATCGACTCAACAAAAAATCACAGACAAATAAATTAAAATCGACGAATTTATTTCAATTCGGAAGAGAAAATTGGGAGATTGATGATCCGTTACGCAGTTAATGAAAGTCCTCTAAAATGTCGACTGAGTCCGTTAGGAGGAGTTATCACCTGGAGTTCCGCTAATTCAATATCATCGAATAGTTCGTTGAAATTAGAGCAAGTCCCTTGATTTTCACTCCCTGCAGGGCGGATGACTGCGAGGCACTTTATAGAATCAGGATGATCCGGACTGATGATTTCGTTGAACTGTACCCAAGCTTCCTTGCCGAAGCTAAAAGTTCTCTTCGTGAGAAATAAGCCGCCAACTACGCAAGTCCGCGTATAGCCTTTTTCTTTCGACCCTGGATGGTCGGAGGAGTCTACCACAGCTTAGCAGGTCGCTAACTAACTTTTTCTCGCCCCGTCTAATTTTGGACTCTCTCGCTCCGTCCAGAGAACTCGTCTCCTATTGGCTCTGCTAATCGTGATGTCATTCTAGACTTTTCAATTTGCTGGCAGGCAAGGTTGAAATTCTAGTGATTTCATGGTGGTCCACGTCATTAATCTGGAGCACCGTGGCGAATTTCTGTTCCGCCAAGATGTCACGTTTTTCCCACCGCTTTGTGTTCCTTTCGTTCCAGCTCGCTGTCACCTGTTATACGTTAAAGGGGGGCGTGTCGGTCAGTTGCGACATATTCCAGCCATGTGCTGCGTATATTTTAATTGTGAGAATTATTTTAATTCGTCACAATATTCATAAAATTAACTTCATTTAGTCAACCGTACTCACTACGTATTAAGCAAAAAATATTTTATTCAATTTATAAACACTATTATTCGCCATATTAAAACTGATATAATTTCATTAAATAGTCATACAGTTTTAGCCACGAATATTATAGATTGTAAACTTCTACTTTAATATTTTGCTTTACCTTCAAACCAGCGCCGCACACTACAACAAACACCTGGCTGTTCATTGAAGGTCAAGCAGCCATGCATGCACGACTTGTAATACGCAAATAAATTTCGGCTCACAGAGCATAGAACTATATTCGGATTGCATTAGCCAACTTCAAGTGTTAAAAGTTCGTTTATCGTGGGATGTAAGTACCATAATCATTCGCTTTTCACCCTCTTTTCTCTATCTTTTTTTAACTTAATTCGTTATTACTATTCATAACTTGTTACGCAAAGTTACACTATTAATGCGTCATAAGTTCACTAACTGTTATAACCTTCAGCTGTATCTCAGTGAATTCTCTAAAACAAACATAATTCTGAATTACATTTGTTTATCCGTGTAATAATCGAGATGTGAATACGCGTCAATCTAAATGAGTACGACCACACAGCCTGAATTATGAGAAGGATTTATGACTCTCAGGCGGCCAGGCGCCGGGGAACAGGGGCGTCTCAAGCGAGTAAACAACGCGGGCAATAAAACCATAAAAGTTCAGAAGACAGCAGCTATAAACCGAAGATCAAGATTGGGAAACAGTGCATGGGAGTTGAGAAATTTCCCAGACGAGGAGAGTCGTCCAGTATAATTAAAATGCAAACATAAAAACAGGAGCCAACCCATGAACATGGTGGTTCATCCCCCAGCACAATCAAGAGGCGGAGCGAGCGAATCACAAGCTAGAAGACAAGATCCAATCAAAAAAAAAAGAAACGACATATATATATATATACAGGGCATGAAGCATTTTGGGGGAGCCCGTTATTGAAAAAAAAGATGCCTAGAAACTAAGCTGCCACAGGGCCGACAAGAGAGCCCCTTTACTAAAGGAAAAAGACGACTGATAAATAAGAGGCAACCGGACCGAAGAAAGCTCCAATATTATCCTAGTGAATGTTAGAAAGAGCTCCCGACGTAAGAAGGAAGGAAACAAACGAATTACGCTGCTGCGAAAACAAGGAGCATCCAGATATAACACCAAGTAATCAACCTACAATTAAACGTGGAGAAGAATAACGCCAAAGATATACGACGATGATGCATGTTGAATAAGGTGACCTACGAACTGCGGCTACCGGAGCGAGCTTTGCGACGAGGAGATGATGGAGACGTCGATGACCGACAAACAGTGCTGACTGACACACGGAGTAATCTAAGGGCACCATCGCCATGTCACCGTAATATATTTATTAGTTATAATAATAGTGGTAGTACGAGTAATTAGAGAGTGATGCTCATATGTATAGTTCCAAATCAATTTATTAAACCAATCATAAAACATATACAAACAACATTATTCATTGAAGATTTCCAAATTTCTATTTCATTAACACCATATATCTATATATACATTTCAAATTATCTTTCTTCCTATATCTTATCAATACATTAATTCTGATTATTTATCTAACCTTCATTCTCATCAATATCAACTACTAACATTTTTATCTACTCCCTAACATTGTTAGATTATCCTACATTCTTAATTGCTATACATAAACACATTACGAAATTATTGCAAGATACTACTTCAATTAATATGGATATACACAAGCACTGTTTTATGATAGATATTCTATGCATAAATGTAAAGATTTCACCTAATCTGCCCTATCTAATTAACTGCGCTCTCTAGTAGGCATTGGGCATTGCTAGGATAAGTCAAAATACTCTCCTACCTTTTCTGACGACACATCGACATCACAAGCCTTGCTGGGAGAAACATAGGGCTCTTTCGGGCAGCGGGCTGTCGGTTCCGGGGGAACTGCGGTCACTATCTGTTGCGGCGTCCTCAGGGCGCACGTCTCCGAGAATACACTTGCGTCGGGAGAGCGTTCGCCACTCCGAAGGTCCGTACCTCATCACAAGCATGGCTGGGGGGTCATCGGGCTCTCTGGTCCAGGGTAACAGCTGCGATCATCGGCATGCGGCGGACTCAGGGTGCTCTTCTCCGCATCTAGGCCTTTGCTTCGGGGGCGCGTTGGTCCCGGGGAACGGTTGCTCCTCTCTCGCTAAATGACAGGTTAGTCGGTCGGCCTCTCCGGTATTGGGGTCTGCATCTATCTTATATCGGTTTGCTTTTTCGGGTACCGAGGACTTGGCTTGTCTCTCCGGTATTAAGTTAGCAGCCCGTCATCTCCTTCTCTCTTCCTTCGCCGTCTACAGGGGCTTATGTGTTCTTAGTGAAATATCTCAAATCATTCTGCTCTCTCTAAAAACTTTTCCTCTCGAGCTCAACTTCCATCATTATTTATTCAGGCCCTCATTGGTGGCCACCTTCTGTCCTATGGGTCGATCCGGGACCCCTTCATTGGCCGATCACCCATTTTATATTCCTATCTTCTCCCATCAATATTGACGGGGGCGTTCGCCCTTGCACCTGTCTGGGGTTTCTTACATTTTTGACTTCCCACGCTCTCGTCTGGGCCTCCTGTGGTTTTTCTAACGCCGGTCAACTTCGTAAATTGCCCTACCCCTTTTCTTCTCCTAACTGTGACTCCGTTTTCAGATTTTCCTCAGCTCATTATCACCAGCTGGGCCCTTCGTTAAACGCAGCTGTTGACCGTTTTCTCATTTCAATTGCCCCCTCTCAACTTGTTATCTCTCCTTGCCATTCGCATACGCAGTACATTATCCCGCTGTTCAAGGCATCTCTTTTGTCTGATTCTTTGAATTCCATTTTCTATCGCCCCTTTTCTGAACACATGCCGTGTCCCCACGACATTCACCCCTTCCTTTAAAAATTAAAAAAAAATTTACGTAGACCAAACCATGACATCTGCCTCACCTCACCTCAAACTTACGCCTGACCGAAATCCAAATCAATCTACATTTCGCCACCTCCCTATGTTCGTCTCTCCCTGCTGTGTACTTAAACAACCTCAAAATCTCTGTTCGACACTATCTAGTCTCTACTTTGACCTCACAATTATCTGTATCGTTCCTGCTCAATGCCCAATGCCGTAGTTTGTGCTGTATAATATATTTCACAATTTTCGCATACTCAGATACCAAAACAAATTAAATTAATTCTTCTCAAATCAATTAATTCTCAGATACCAAAACAAATAAAAATATATATTATACACTTCATAAAAATAATCAATACTCAAACATTACATATATCTTCACTTACTAAAGTACTGAAAACCGCGCGAAATACCCATATATTTCGCAATTTCATTCTCAGATACCAAAACAAATAAAAATTATATATTATACACTCCATAAAAATAATCAACAATCATACACTACATAGATATATTTACTATATATATATATTCATACTTGATTAACGTATTTTTAAAAAAAAATTTCTTTATTAAATTGTCCTTGTATTCAATATCAATTTGCTGATTGTCCTTTCAGTTTTTATGACTGTCCTCTGTTATTCGAGTTCATCAACCACTGTCGTGGAGAGCCTTTTGTTTTCTAGCAATGCCCAATATTTTAAACAAATCATTTTTTTTTGTTTCATTCCTTCAATTCAGTAATTATTCATATAAAAAGCTTCATATTCCCCTTAATAATACAGTAGAATTACAGTTTCCTAACAATTCGTATCCCTTTCTGACGTATCTTCCTTACCTTTTGACATAACCCTATTTCATTTAAAACCTCCCCTTGATTCCAAATGTTTATTTATTTACGATTGAATGACGTTCTCCTCCTGACCCGCCAAACGTGACAGCACTTGATTGATTACGGTTCGACTCCTCATTTTCACCATAGCCAACTCGTTCTTGTTTTCTCGGCCATGCGTCATTCCCGTGGCAAAAACCAGTTTTGTGTGCTAGCTGGCTATTCACCTGTTACTTTTGCGTACTATTTTAAGTAGTTGTCGGGACCACTTTCTCAATGGTCTGCCTTTATCTTTAACCGCCGCCTGTCCAACATTCCTTACCTTGCGTTGGCAACCCCAACTATTTCGACCGCGTGCGTTTGAAAATCTCATGTATTCAGCGCCATTGGGAGTTGTAAGTATTCGTATCGTTCCTTTTTACGTTTATTCAACAATTATTTAATTGTTTTGTTTCCTATTATTTTTTTTCAACAATTATCATATCTACTGCGTCATTCTCGTTATGTTATTTATATATTTATTTATTTATTTTATTTTTTTTAGTGTGTGTTTATTTAATTGATTTTAATCATAGGCCCTCTTTGAACTCTTAAATCATGTTGTCTGACTTATGATTTCTATAGTCTACATTCATTTTTTTTTTAGTGATTTTGTTAACTATTCACTTCATTAATCATTCAATTAACTTATTATTATTATTGTTAATATTTTCATTATTTCCGGCCACCTGCACGCGTTTATCCGAATGCCTGACTACTCATAATTACTTCTCGTCTGTCCATCTAGCAGTTATTTCATGTATCTATCTCTATCGTACGTTCATCCATGAATTATTTACTTGTTTCTGTATTTATTTAATGATTCATTTCTATGTATTTAATTTTATTTAATAAACCTCTATCATCGTTTATTTATTTATTTATTTTTTTTTTAAATCTCAAGCCGCAAATCCTTTACTTTTAATCGATTCATTCATTAATTTATTAATCAATGAACTAATTAATTAATTAATATTATAATTGCTCTTTGTCCATCATCTCATGCTTATTGTTTTTCATCTTACAATGCCGTACCTATTTTAATTACTTAATTAATTTACTAAACAATTAATGTATTTTATTATCTTTTTTTTTGTGTGTGTGTTCGATCAACCATCTATTTGGATTATCATTATCATCCCTGCGACATTGATGCACTGCTATGGACTCAATATTTCGTACAATCTCCTCTGCTCCGGCATTTCGCCTCATTCAAAAATGCAGGTATGTGGATTAAGTCAATTTAATCTTTAGTTATTTCTTTTAATATTCATCCTTTTGAATGTTTTCCGTTATTGTATGTCTAACATATGATTTTTTTTTTATTTCTTTGCCTTTTCACCTGTTCATTGATTATGAAAGTCTGTCTTTTGTTTTCTTTTTTTTTTTGAATATCTGCTTTCGCTGATTTATCTATCGTATGCTAGAGTCAGGAGGACTAATTTCTACCATTGTCCATTTTTATTGCCACCTAATGTATTCTAGAGTACGACTTCTATGTTCTAATTTGTCTCCGCCCCTTTTATGCCTGGGTGAAATTTTTAAGTAACCACTAATCCTTAACCTTCTCCTCTTTGGGGCGTGTCTTATGGCACGGGTCACTGTTTATTTACATTTTTTTTGTTTTTGGCTTTGATAGGTTTTTAAATTTTTTTTTTTTCAATTAGCACTTATCATTAATACTTATTACTCCTCGTGTTATTATTCTTGTGAGATAATTCTAGTCTTATTCGCATGTATTTCAATTACTTTGTGTTGGCCGCTGTTATCTTTTCAATACTACATTTAGCTTACTACACATTTTAATAATTTGACGCCTTTCTAGGTATTTATTATGACCTTACTTATTGTTTTGTTTACCTCTGTTATTTTGCGATCTCTTTCTTATTTGGCTTTATTATTATTATTATTATTTATTTGTTTATTTATTTATTTTGTCTATGCATATCATTTTCTAATATTGTGATCTGACTACTTTATTTAAATTAATTTTTATTATTGTGCGCGGTGACTTTATAAATCTTAATAATGTGTTCCTATCTCTGTAAATTCGCAAAATTTCGAATTCCCCGTTCAATTGTTTATTTAATGCCTTGATTGAATTTAATCGTCGCAAACTTACAATTTCTCCTACGATAAATTGAATATTTCTTTCGCGCCGTTGATAGCGTATATTACTCTTGCGTGAATTTCGTGTATTTGATTCCTTACTATGCGACTGTCCTGATCCGGCTGCTTGCTCACGAATGTTTGTCACCCTTTTCTGATTATTTCCACATTGTTTAGGTTTCTTATCTGCTATGAGTAGTGTGTTGACATACATTGCGTTAATATTATTCAATTGTTGCTCGTTCTTTACTGAATTTTGTCGTATCGTACTGTGTGATTTCTCTAATTGCTCCGTATTCGACTGTTTCGATTTTTTGCAATTCGTCTCGCCCTTTTCTTTCGCTCTTCGTTTATTTTGTTTCCTGTCACCCTCGTAATTCTGTTTGAATTTTCGGAAAATTACACAATCATTAATTAAATGACCCTTATTCTCACAAGCGACACAAAAGGCAGCTGTTTATTTTCTTTTAAATGTAATTTTATTCTTTTAAATTCATCGCAGTTTTGAATTAAATGGCCGTTAACTTCGCATGCAATGCAGAATTCTGTAATATTGCCATCCTGTATCTCTATCTTTTGCGCTACTGACCTCTCCTGTTCACACCTAGTTTTATCCTCCTGCGCTTCATTTAAATTTAATTCCTCCTGCGCTTCATTTAAATTTAATTCCTCCTGCTCTTCATTTAAATTTAATTCCTCCTGCTTTTGACCTGTGCAATTTAGACTTTTTGTCGCGTCCTCATTACTTATTATACACCCTATTTCGACCTTGCATTCCTGCTCGCTTCTTACGCGTTCAATTTGTTTTGCCCTACTCACTGCTTCCTGAAATTTCTGCACATTTAATTCTCGCAACTCTTTTTCCATATCTTTATCGACCGCTTGCAAAAATTTAAATAACATGACTTGTTCTGTAGTTTCGTCCCCTTTAAATTGTATCCCAAAATATCCTAAAGTCGCCTTTTCAACTTCTACTGCCAATTGCTCAATTTTTTGTTCGGGCATTTGCCTAATGTTTTCAAAATCTCTCTGTTTCTGCAGTGTTGCATATATATCTTCTAATCCCCTTGTCATTGTTTCATCTTTTGTTTTATTGCTAACCGTTATATTATTAATTATTGCCGTATTTTCTTCAATTTCTGTTGCAAAATCTACTGCCTGCTGAAAAGTTCGTGGACGTAATGTCACTAATTCTTTTGCTATCTCCTGTCGTATTGATTTTATAAATTTATCTAGCATTATCTGGTCTATTTCATAAGTTTTCGCGACTTCCGACCCCAAAAATCGATACACTACGCCTTTTATATGTTTATAGACATTTTCAATTTTCTGGCCTGGCAATTGTATAATCTTTTGAAATGCAACTTGGTTCATTAAATCTTCCACGTTTCGTGGCATTTTAGCAATTATTTTTAAACCCAACTTACTCAACTAATATTATTTTACTGTTCCTGTATATAACTCCCTTTAATTCGTGCAAATTTCTTATCGTGCGCTTCCCACTCTGTCTTACTCACTCTTAACAATGCCCCGTTGCAATTTTTAATTTGCGTACTTCTTATATAACATTACCGCAGTATCAGTAATAGTTTTGTTTTGCTAGCCACTTAACACCCTTCAATATACTATGTAATAACTAACGTTTTTTTTATCATTATATTCTTAGACATTCTTTGACTTCCCATCTAAAATTTCAACAATTCAACTATCTCAGCAACTTCTACTGTATTATAACATTATCAATTAACATACCCACACTTTTCTTTATCGCGAGCATAGATATCTATCATAAATATATATATATAGTTTAACCAACTGATTCACATCCACACACAGAGCCATCACTTCTTTCTCAGTGGCGTTGGTCCACATATTAAATTTCTACAATACTTAATTTAACAAATTCCATTATTTAACCTCCAACTGTTTGTCAGGGCACCAATTATGTCACCGTAATATATTTATTAGTTATAATATTAGTGGTAGTACGAGTAATTAGAGAGTGATGCTCATATGTATAGTTCCAAATCAATTTATTAAACCAATCATAAAACATATACAAACAACATTATTCATTGAAGATTTCCGAATTTCTATTTCATTAACACCATATATCTATATATACATTTCAAATTATCTTTCTTCCTATATCTTATCAATACATTAATTCTGATTATTTATCTAACCTTCATTCTCATCAATATCAACTACTAACATTTTTATCTACTCCCTAACATTGTTAGATTATCCTACATTCTTAATTGCTATACATAAACACATTACGAAATTATTGCAAGATACTACTTCAATTAATATGGATATACACAAGCACTGTTTTATGATAGATATTCTATGCATAAATGTAAAGATTTCACCTAATCTGCCCTATCTAATTAACTGCGCTCTCTAGTAGGCATTGGGCATTGCTAGGATAAGTCAAAATACTCTCCTACCTTTTCTGACGACACATCGACATCACAAGCCTTGCTGGGAGAAACATAGGGCTCTTTCGGGCAGCGGGCTGTCGGTTCCGGGGAACTGCGGTCACTATCTGTTGCGGCGTCCTCAGGGCGCACGTCTCCGAGAATACACTTGCGTCGGGAGAGCGTTCGTCACTCCGAAGGTCCGTACCTCATCACAAGCATGGCTGGGGGGTCATCGGGCTCTCTGGTCCAGGGTAACAGCTGCGATCATCGGCATGCGGCGGACTCAGGGTGCTCTTCTCCGCATCTAGGCCTTTGCTTCGGGGGCGCGTTGGTCCCGGGGAACGGCTGCTCCTCTCTCGCTAAATGACAGGTTAGTCGGTCGGCCTCTCCGGTATTGGGGTCTGCATCTATCTTATATCGGTTTGCTTTTTCGGGTACCGAGGACTTGGCTTGTCTCTCCGGTATTAAGTTAGCAGCCCGTCATCTCCTTCTCTCTTCCTTCGCCGTCTACAGGGGCTTATGTGTTCTTAGTGAAAGATCTCAAATCATTCTGCTCTCTCTAAAAACTTTTCCTCTCGAGCTCAACTTCCATCATTATTTATTCAGGCCCTCATTGGTGGCCACCTTCTGTCCTATGGGTCGATCCGGGACCCCTTCATTGGCCGATCACCCATTTTATATTCCTATCTTCTCCCATCAATATTGACGGGGGCGTTCGCCCTTGCACCTGTCTGGGGTTTCTTACATTTTTGACTTCCCACGCTCTCGCCTGGGCCTCCTGTGGTTTTTCTAACGCCGGTCAACTTCGTAAATTGCCCTACCCCTTTTCTTCTCCTAACTGTGACTCCGTTTTCAGATTTTCCTCAGCTCATTATCACCAGCTGGGCCCTTCGTTAAACGCAGCTGTTGACCGTTTTCTCATTTCAATTGCCCCCTCTCAACTTGTTATCTCTCCTTGCCATTCGCATACGCAGTACATTATCCCGCTGTTCAAGGCATCTCTTTTGTCTGATTCTTTGAATTCCATTTTCTATCGCCCCTTTTCTGAACACATGTCGTGTCCCCACGACATTCACCCCTTCCTTTAAAAATTAAAAAAAAATTTACGTAGACCAAACCATGACATCTGCCTCACCTCACCTCAAACTTACGCCTGACCGAAATCCAAATCAATCTACATTTCGCCACCTCCCTATGTTCGTCTCTCCCTGCTGTGTACTTAAACAACCTCAAAATCTCTGTTCGACACTATCTAGTCTCTACTTTGACCTCACAATTATCTGTATCGTTCCTGCTCAATGCCCAATGCCGTAGTTTGTGCTGTATAATATATTTCACAATTTTCGCATACTCAGATACCAAAACAAATTAAATTAATTCTTCTCAAATCAATTAATTCTCAGATACCAAAACAAATAAAAATATATATTATACACTTCATAAAAATAATCAATACTCAAACATTACATATATCTTCACTTACTAAAGTACTGAAAACCGCGCGAAATACCCATATATTTCGCAATTTCATTCTCAGATACCAAAACAAATAAAAATTATATATTATACACTCCATAAAAATAATCAACAATCATACACTACATAGATATATTTACTATATATATATATTCATACTTGATTAACGTATTTTTTAAAAAAAATTTCTTTATTAAATTGTCCTTGTATTCAATATCAATTTGCTGATTGTCCTTTCAGTTTTTATGACTGTCCTCTGTTATTCGAGTTCATCAACCACTGTCGTGGAGAGCCTTTTGTTTTCTAGCAATGCCCAATATTTTAAACAAATCATTTTTTTTTTGTTTCATTCCTTCAATTCAGTAATTATTCATATAAAAAGCTTCATATTCCCCTTAATAATACAGTAGAATTACAGTTTCCTAACAATTCGTATCCCTTTCTGACGTATCTTCCTTACCTTTTGACATAACCCTATTTCATTTAAAACCTCCCCTTGATTCCAAATGTTTATTTATTTACGATTGAATGACGTTCTCCTCCTGACCCGCCAAACGTGACAGCACTTGATTGATTACGGTTCGTAAATATCAAACTGTTTTATTTCTTTCTTCCTCATAACATTGATTGCGATTTGTATTGCCCTCAACTCAGCCAAGTAAAAATTTCCATTGATAATTTTTTCTCTGTATACTTCTATTTCTTTATCATTCATGTAAATTACAACACCAGCACCTACTTTCTCCTCCATTTTAGATCCATTAGCATAAATACTAACATCTGTCCTTGGTTTGGCATCATACGTCCAATCTAATTGCCTTAGTTCGTTCCATTTCTTAATATATCTAACTCTTAGCTCACTATTGTCACTGCTAAATATTTTGTTACGAATTTCAATTTCAAGGCCTTCATCATATATCTTAAAAAGCTTACTGTTAATACTTGCCTTCAGCTGAAGAGGCATGCATCCTGCCAACACATTTAACGCCTCCGTCGAAACTGTACGATAACATTTTGTAATCGCCAGCAAATATGGTCTTTGTATCTAATTCAGCCTTCTATTTACGACCACAAACCAAACTTCTGACGCATATAATATCTTTTCTATGACCACTAAGTAAACTTCTTTAATAATATCTGCCCCTATCCCCCAAGTCTTCTTAATTATTCTTGTCAACTTATAAAAGTATTTTAATGCTTTTTCTTTAACCATATTCAGATGTTGCATGTAGCTTAATTTACTATCAATCAATACTCCTAGATATTTTATCTCATTTCACATTGGAATGAAAGAAAAACAATTTTTAATTGACGGACCTTAGTTAAAATAAGTAAATCACACTTATTTCGAAAAATATTAATGTAATGTTTATAAAGGTAAACCGTTATTTTGAAAAAAAATATGCATTTGAATGTTTTTCAAAAGTCTATAGTGATCGCACATGGTTTCCATTACTTATTTCACTGACACATTTAATTTTTTTTTGTGTGTGTTTCAAATTTTGGTATTATCTTTTGAGAATGTATTTTTGTTTTATCAATGCATCTCTTTCATAAGTACCACGCAGGCCTTGATTTTCCATTAGGCCCGGGCCTAGGGGCTCCGCGAATGTTGGGGGGGGGGAATCAGAATAGCACCTTCCAACAGAGATTGCATTACACATTTCTAACAAATATTTTTGGTCCACATTTAAATCATCCTTAATTTTTAGTAATGGAATGTCATTTTCAATAGGTGAAAATTCAATCACTGGAAGTTCATAGCAGTTTTCTAGTTGTTTACCCATTTCTCCTCCAAACTCGTTTGGACGTTTATTTTTTCCATCTAGGGAACAAAATAGGTGACGTAGGGGCAGTTCATTTCCATAAAATAGACAAATCAACCACTGCAGTGGCCTTCCTAATTGTTTTTCCAATAAAGGAATCACACCATTATTCAATCCAGTGTTCACGAATGTTTCATCACATCCAATTGCAGTAATGTTTAAGCGTTGGGTGTTGTCATTGAAAAATGACATTATGCTATCTTTTATACCTTTTCCAGTGCCAGAAATCGGTGTTACATGTCCCTAAAACTTTTGCAAAACATGAATATTTTTTTCAAAATAGTGTTTTGATTTATAGACATTATATTAATATTTTTCTAAATAAGTGTGATTTGTTTATTTTAACTAAGGTCCGTCAGTTAAAAATTGTTTTTGTTTCATTCCAATGTGTATTATAAGAATATGCTACTGTAAAATTAATATGATGAAAATCGCGAAATTCCACAAAATCCGTTGTTCTGTTATGGCATCTAAAAATTAGAAATACTTATATTTTGACAGAAAACTTGCATATTCTATTTTTAATATTTTATTTACAGAAAATATACATTATTTTAATATACTATAAAAGAAATTAACAAAAAATACAAATTTAATCACTTTTTCATAAAATATCCATTTTGAAGCCTTTTGCGGCACTTGAAAATATTTTAGTAGAGCAAAATGTTTTTATATTCTTAATTTTAATTTTAAAAGACAACTTTTGAAATCTGGAGCATATTGAAATTAAGAAATTGTTTTTTTCGTTCCACCGTGATGCCCGAGTGTCTTTAAAGTGCCTTTATGTATACTATTTTTATGAAGTAAAACGTATTATATAATCAGTTTAGAAGGTTTCCTGACTAAAAGAAATGTTTAAATTACATATTTTGTCACATTTTTGTACTACAAGTGTATTCAATTTCAAAATAATTGCGAAATTTATCAAAAATTTAATAAAAACCAAAAGTTTGCCCTTCTTGCGCCAACTCAAAACATACACCAATTACGCTAATATTTAATTTCCGTCTTTATTTTGTTAAAAGGCAACTTTTGAAAACTACAGGATATTGAAATTCAAAAAAAGTTTTTTTCGTTCCACCCTAGTGACCATATACTGCCGTTTCTTCGACGAAGGAAAACAAATGCTAGTTTCACGACACGACAAATACCTCAGTAAATATGGCGACTACATAGAAAAGTAGTGCAATATACGTTTTAGTATTTTATACAATAAAAATCTTTCAGAAACTTCTTCCTAAATTATTTTACGCCCAATCGGTTCTTACTTTGTGGATGCGCCTCGCAATACGATTTTGGTGGTCCAAGATAAAAGAACCCTTTATTTCTTCTTTTTAATCTTAGATGCAGCTTTTATTGGAATTTTAGTGGAAGAACAGAAGGATATTTAAGTTCATTTATTCGATAAAAAATCAGCTGCCTCATTGCCTGGCATGCCTCAATGGAATGGTATCCATTGCAGGACAAAACTCTTTTGAGAAGGAGTAATAAATTTGATTATTGTTCTGCGTTTAAGAATGAAGCAGGTTGATTTTTAATCGCTATAGCCCGAATGGCAACGGAAGAATCGAACAGAATTACAACACGGGAAAAATTTAGAAGACTGTGGGTTTCAAAAGGTCAAGGGCTACCCGAATGGCCTCGACTTCTCCATTGAAGGCTCTGGTATGATAATCTAATGGTAGATAACAGGAAACTAAGACCTGTAGATACCAGCATCTGCTTTACCCTCGTCGTTAAAATTAGAGCCATCTGTATAAATACCAACGTGTAACCATTCACAGGTTGGATAGAGTTCTTCAATTTTTTCCATGGCTGTCGAAAATATATTTCCTAGGTCTCAGTCTGATTGTATTATAAGTTTATAAAAATCTAGGCGAAATATGATATTACAAAGCTCAGATGGATTACGAGGCAGTTGTTTTTTATATATTAGGTGGATTTTTTTCTTCTTTTGAGAACATATTTTGCACTCGAGCACATATCCTTTGAATTTGAATTCAATGAGATGTAACGCAGTGCAATATTTATTCCGTAAATAGTACGTCATTGAAGTATAGATAGATTGATAAATCTCAAATTTATTTTTGTAATATAATCACATCTTTTGTAATCGTTGTATTTCATTTTATGCATATCCTTCCCATTCTAGAACAAGAATGTAATCGAATATCATTGGATTTTTAATACACAATTTTTTGCTTTATTACAGTTCCAAATTTTTTGTATGAGACTATTCGTTATACGAGTATTTATTATCAGGCGGAGGGGTCCATAGCTTTCACTAGATTATCAGAGAGATCTACGACACAAAAAATTTAAAGAACCAATGACCTAAAGGAATTCAACAGATGGTCATCTAATTAGAACAAAAATAGACCTTAAATAAAGAGGTTGTCTAAAAGATTACGTTTTCTTTCATATACGTATATCACCCATGGATATACGTACACGAAATTGCAAAGGAAATACTATGGGAAATTGAATAGTAATATTATGAATCTTACATTAACTAAAGATTTATTTTTTTTATTAATTCACTCAAACCAAAGTCTTATTTCCCAAAATAGCATTACAAAGAAATAATCAAAATTACAGTTAATTCTAATACAGATCGTAAAATATGGGTGATTTATTTGGAATAAATTCTCATTTTTTTTACTAAGTGTTACAATGTCTGAAAAATTACAAGAAAACAAGTTAACGAAGAGTTAAGCTGCATTCAGACTACGCTGACGTGACGTGTTGACACGCGCTGACCGCAACGTCAGCTGACGTGGGTTTACGTCAGCGTCAGGCGGTGTGTGCACACTACGCTGACGTGTCGTGTAATGACGAATTCACGTCCGTTGTTGTTTGGTTCCCACAAGGTGCATATCGTTGCGGGTGGACCCTATAAATAGTGGCCAATCGATTTATTGTCGCTGATGAGGCTTTCACATTAGAAACATACTTGATGCATCTTTATAGCAAGAATTCAATAAAGAGAGATGAAGAAAAATTTTATAACTACAGGTATTTAAGAGCACGACGCACAGTAGAAAATGCATTTTGTATATTAGCAGGAAGATGGAGAGTGTTTCTGAAACCCATAGAAACTCAACCGGAAACTTGTGATTATATAGTTTTAGCAGCATGCTGTCTTCAGAACATACTCAGAAGTTGTAAAACAATTACACCTTTTGAACAGCAATTGCAAGTAAGAGAGGAAGAAATATTTTTTCGCAGTGTGGAAGCGATTCGTGGAAATAATGTTCGTGAAACTGGACTAGTGAGAGAGAAGTTCAAAAAATACTTCGTTTCTCCTGAAGGGGCTGCAAGCTGTTCATGGCAATGGGAGAGCATTCATAAAGGCAGAATGGTCCATTAATATTTTTTGTAAACATTTTTATTACTGTTTTTTTATAAACAAATTTATCATTTTTGTTGCTATAATTTTGAGTTATTAAAGAATGTAAAGCAGTAACCTGTAGTGAAAATTTTTTCTGCCTTGTATTCAAATAATTCAAATACTAAGTAGGTAATTTTTGGTCGAAGACCGTCGTCTGCCTATAATATTTAATTGAAAGTAACTATCAATCAAAAAATATATATAAATTTATAAATACACATAAACTAAGCTCATATAAATTATTTTTGATATTTAAAAGATGGAAGTTTAAAAACAAGAGGGGGCGAACACCTGTTTATATTGTATTGTTGCACACTCCATTTGCTTACATTTGACAAGATCAGTAGCCAACTGTTGCCGCTAATTCATAAAAATAAAAATAAAAAATTGCTATGAAAAACATTTAAATAAAATACTATATTTATAAATGTAAATAATATAAGCACATATAAATTATTTTTGCTATCTAAAAGACGAAAATCGAAAACAAACCGAGGGGACGAACACCTGTTTATATAGTGAAATCACCCCTTCCTCTTTGTTTATATTTTACAAGATCAGTAGCCAACTTTACCGCCAGTTATTAAAGAAACCAAATTTTATGCTATGACAATGTTAAGAAAACGCTGATTTTATAAACGTGTTTTTAAAGTGTTTGAAATATTGGTTAAATCAATCAAACGGCCTAAGTTTGCAATAAATTAGTAAATAAATGTAAATATTGTCAGCTATTTCCAGGATTCTTCCAATCTCTTCCCATGCTTCATTGCGTGCTTATTTATTTCTCTAATCTTTGTTGAAATGGTCAAATAAAATAGGGTATTTCTTCACATGCTCGATGAGCTCTTAGTATTCATAGCCGCCTGTATTCATAGCTCGTAGTAGTCATGGCCGTATTCATAGCTGACGGCCTGACGCCTGCTGACGAGATCTGGGAATTTATATTTGGAGCTGACGCGTCAGTTCCCACGACAGAGCGTGTTTTCCCACGTCCCGACACGACAGCGTAGTATGCACACTCCTTTTTAAAATAGTGGTTTAATTTTTTTCGTAACATGTCAGCTGACGTGTCAACACGACACGTCAGCGTAGTTCACAATTAAACTTGTTCACAATTAAATTAAAGCGTTCACAATTAAACTTGATACTGTGCAACCAACAAGCACAAAAATAGCATCTAAAATTATAAGTTTATATCTTACCTTTGACTGTCTCTGTACTTGTGTATTTAAAATATTTTTATTGTTCTATTTTTTGAGTAAAACAATTAATTCCAAATCACAAAATAAAGTACAAACATATAAAGCAAAATCTTCTCAGTATGGATTTCTCGAAGTATGATTAATCTGCGTTAAATTAATTCATATAAAATGCTGTTTAAATTATATTAAAATTCGTATAGAAACAAATTTGAAAATGTTTCCTATTCCGTTATGTAAAAAATTGATTTACAATGTAAGTAGTTAATTTATTTTTAAATATCGATATATCATCACGAGGATTACACCTACTCAAAACAACCGACCCAGGGTCCATCATATCGTGATACAGGTCGCGATCTTATGTGAAGAATGAAAAAAGAAGAAACGGAAGCGTTCATCAGAGTAAAAAAATAAACTGATAACATTCTACGGGGTTTCTTTTCTTGCACTGAACAGTCGGATAGTGGCATTACATAGTTCGGACGTGTTAAATTAGGTGTGTTATAATTACGGAAATATAGAGGTGTAGTTATTGAAGTTTTTAAAATATGTAAATATTCTTCACTGCTGAAATTCATCCTTTGCACGACGTTACAAATACAGAGTGAGGTAACTGAACATATTCATTCTCAGTTTTATAAACTACAGCTCTTTAATTTATAGTTTTCTAAAATTTATGTTGTAATTTTTATGCTAAAATAATTTTGCTTCATTTGCTTCTTGTGAGATTAAACAATGTATTTCATGGGTTAAATCATGCATTAAATAATAACTGAACATTTTCATTTTCCTTTTTCTAAAATACAGCTCTTTAATTTACAGTTTTCTAAAATTTATGTTGTCATTTTTATGCTAAAGAAATTTTGCTTGATTTGCTTCTTGTGAGATTAAACAATGTATTTCATGGGTTAAATCATGTATTAAATAATAACTGAAAGTTTTCATCTTCAGTTTTCCAAAGCACGCTCTTTAATTTACAGTTTTATAAGAATTCATGTTGCCCATTTTATGCTAAAATAATTTTGCTTCATTTGCTTCTTGTGAGATTAAACAATGGATTAAATCATGTATTAAATAATAACAGAACATTTTCATTTTCAGTTTTCTAAAGTACAGCTATTTAACTTAGTTTTCTAAAATTTATGTTGCAATTTTTATGCTAAAATAATTTTGCTTGATTTGCTTCTTGTGAGATTAAACAATGTATTTCATGGGTTAAATCATGTATTAAATAATAACTGAACATTTTCATCTTCAGTTTTCCAAAGCACAGCTCTTTAATTTACAGTTTTATAAGAATTCTTGTCCATTTTATGCTAAAATAATTTTGCTTCATTTGTTTCTTGTGAGATTAAACAATGCATTTAATGGATTAAATCATGCATTAAATAATAACTGAACATTTTCCTTTTTCTAAAATACAGCTCTTTAATTTACAGTTTTCAAAAATTTATGCTGTAATTTTTATGCTAAAATAATTTTGCTTGATTTGCTTCTTGTGAGATTAAACAATGCATTTCATGTATTAAATTATGTATTAAATGATAAGATAAAGTCCTGTGGAAATAAGTTGTGAAAATAACAACTGTACCTTTCGGTACAGTTGTTATTTGTTTAACCTTAATGAAACTCTAAAATCACTTTTACTGTTTCAAAATTTTTTCGCGGCGCATTACAATTATCTGACATTGACACGTCAAACAGTTTTTGACATGTCAATTCACTTTATGCTTGACATGTGTACAGTTTAAGGGGTATTTGGGATAGGAGTTTCGTGTCTTTCGTTGTGTAACGGAACCATCCATAAATAAATGAGCAATATCGTATAGACCGCAAGAGGACGTTCCAAGCACTTCGTACAGCCAGTAAAGTTTTTGAAAAACACCAGAACCCTTGATGACAGTCTAGCTGGAATGTGTGTGAAAAGGGAATATGTTTCCATGTTTTTCATGCAAAAGCACTGCAGTTGCAGAATGTATACATAGTTCCAGAAGCATAGGTAAGCGATAATAAATTTGTATTAGTCAAGTATTTGGTTTCTAGTTTTTTATCGGTAGCACCATGAATGCTGATTTTAGCGTTATGTTGGTCAGGAATAAGTTTTTCTTTTCTCTGTCTTAAGGTATCTGCCTACGTTACAAAGGCTGTTTTGATGCAAAATTACAAATTTTTTTATTGCTCTATTTCAAAGGCCAATCTTTTAGGATTCCAAAACTGCTTTACTTCTATTGGTACGATCATCGGATGAGAATTTATGGCCCATTTAATAAACAGGAAGCGATATTAGAAGATCGGAAATAGCATCTTTAAATGCATTTTCTAACTAAACTAAACTAAACTAAACTAAACTCATGGCACAACATTCCGAATGTGGACAAATGCCTGCGGTGCCCATCTCCGCTTTCTTGACCGTGGGCTTGGGGTACCATACAGCATATGTCTCGGTCAGGTGGTCAAACTGACGCGGGACCCCCCAGAGTTAGTTCCCAAGCATGCTTGGTCCTCATTTTATCGACCCACTCAAGGGATGAAAGGCTGAGTCGACCATGCCCAGTCGCAGGATCGAACCCAGGACCTGTGATAAAGGCAGCTTGAAGCATAAAAAATTCCCCATATTTTAAAATGTTATGGAATTTTTAACCAAAATTATATTTCTTTTCGTGGTTTTATATCACATTTGAACTTAAAAATATATGTTTTTAATCAGCACTGTATATTTTTGAAAAAAAAAATTTCCGAACGTAGACAGATACCTTAAACCCTCTGTTCGAGGTAATGATTGCAATATAAGCAAGGGAGAAGAGAGGAACTAAAAAGCAACCAAACTAATGGACAATAAGAATTTAGGTAGACTAAAATTAAATTTAATAACATTGAATAACCTTAAATCCTCTGTTCGAGTTAATGATTGCAATATAAACAAGGGAGAGGAGAGGAACTAAAAATCAACCAAACTAATGGGCAATCAGAATTTGGGTAAACCAAAAATAAAGATAATAACATTGAATAACCTTAAACCCTCTGTTCGAGTTAATGGTTGCAATATAAACAAGGGAGAGGAGAGGAACTAAAAAAACAACCAAACTAATGGACAATAAGAATTTATTGAAACTATAAATAAAGATAATAACATTGAATAACATGAATTTTTTTTAAAGTAAGGAAAATTACTACAAGAAAAATCTAGGTTTAAAATAAAATAAAATAATAGCAATCAAATTTAAATAGAAAATAAGATGAAGTAAAGTCAAAACTAAGATTCCAAAATGCCTCCTATACTACGATCCTATTGCGTGTCTCTCATGTAAAAAATTTTTTTCACCATTTTAAATATATTTGCATCAAAATTTTTCAACATTGTTTAAAGGACATTTTATGCTTGTACGATTACGAGTACCTTTTCTGTAGCATTCTGTGAAGAGAAGCGTTTTGATACGAAATCTAAAGTGGTGAAGCATTGAATGATCTTACATAAATAAACTAAATAGCGGCGCATTACAATTATTTGACATTGGCATGTCAAATCATTTTTGACATGTTAATTCATTTTCATTTGTCAATTCATATGGTTTTCTCAAGAACTAATAGAATATAAGCAAATAAATAACAAATTTTGTTATTTCGGGAGAAAATGACACTTCCTAATATCAGTGTTAATTCTAGATAGTATTTTTCTTTGAAATTCATGGAGGATCATGCCATTGTAGTTAACATCAGTTAGAAATTCTCAGAGCTAAAATATGCATGACTAAGTCATCAGTTGCTATCCTGAAACTAGGCATTATTTTCTTAAGTCCATTTTATTGAATATTTAATATATGAAAATATCTATTTTTTTAACAAAGATGAGCCTTCTTGTTTATTTATATATGAATACATGTGTAACAGATATTTTAATCCTTTTAATCTTTAAAAGATAAGCTATTGGAAATAAATTAAGATTAGCACTTGCTTAGCATCACTTATTTCAAACTAGAAGTTGAAATACTTTTTTAATTTAAAAGCTGCTCATTCCGTATCATTTTAACTGAGCACTTTTTCATAAAAGTGCTCATACTTTTTTTTAGGTTTTCCTGTTTTAGAGTATTTGACTCTACAACATAACACAATCCCTTTCTATTTTGTTTGTTCAATAATGTAATAATTAAAAGTATTGTGATCAAATACATAATAGAGAGAGGTAGTACAAATTTACCTTACTCACTCTGGCATTACAACCAAGTAGATAATTTTTCATCTTGGTACTTTCAAAAAATATATTTACAAATTTAAAGTGTTTAAAGTTAAAATACGTTGCTTTGAATCACTTTTCAAAGATCATTTGCCATAGACAAACATTAAAAATTATAGTTGTTTATTTTCAAAGCAGTAATACTTTCTCAATTGTATTGTCTTTTATATTTACAACATTTCCGTTCTAAATCTGTATTACGAATATAAGCAAAAACATTTTATATTCTTTACTTCGGTTTTCTCAAGACCTAATACAATATGAGCAAATACATAATAAATTTTGCTATTGCGAGAGAAAATAACACTTCCTAATATCAGTGCTATTTCTACACAGTATTTTTCTTTGGCATGATTAATGCTATACAGTATGCTCAATGCTCAGTTATACTCTGTGGTTATGGAAACCTGTTTGTAAAATATGTAGTTGTTGGTATCCGAGCTGGATACATATCATTGTAATATCATGTTGTTGTTTTTTAAAAAAGAAAAAAAAGCGGAAAAAAAGGGAAGAAAAAAAAAGGAAAAATTGGACGAAAGCTTAGTGTAACACAAGATTACTTTAAATAAGGGTGGGGGTATTTACGATTAATGTTCCAATTTAAGTTACTTCTGAAATTTTTATAAGTATTACTTGTAAAATAAGTAATTATAGATGTAAAAAATTCTTTCGAGGGATGAGTTTTAATGCCTAATTGAGAGTATGATGGTTGTGGTCGGCGTTGCCTTTTAGTGAGTGATAATATAATGGTTTTGCAGTAAAGAGAGATTAAGGCCGTCCGCACACGGAGCAACTCAAAAGAAACTGATAACCGACTACAATCACAAACCAGTCCGTGATGAGTCGTAACCTATGTAATTGAATGGAGCCACGCACACGGAGCAACTGGTTACAAACCCGTCAGCAACGCGTTTGTAATCAGTCGCAGGCAACTCAACGTGTCGAGTCGCTAGCAACTTCAGTCGCCAGTTTCTCTTGCGTTGTGCGTGTTATTACACAATATATGTTGCAGCCGCTCTTTTGGCAAGCTGCCAAATGACGAACACGAGTCACGTGACTACTGCCTAGCGATGAAATAAAATTCTAACGTTTTTTGTTGTATGGAATATGTGCGCCCATATATACAGTCCATTTTTAAACGATTGATCAAAGACAATCTATTGTGACGATTTTTTAAAATAAATTAATTTCTCATAATAATTTAACTAAAAATAATACCCGGAATAATGATGTTCTTCCTTCCATGACAGGTCGCAAACTATTGATTTGAATCACTTTTGAGTCGGCCCGTGTGCGGATCCGCATCACTAACGAGTTTGCAACAGATAAGCAATTTCAGTCGCTAACCAGTTGAGTTTCCTTTGAGTCGCTCCGTGTGCGGACGGCCTAAAGTTTAATAGTCAGTCGCGGACCGGCGTTTTTGGATGTCTGGTTTGTATCGCGTGTGAGGGGTGAACGGTAGAGTGCATTTGATTTGTGGACTTACGGATATTAATCTGGGTTATTTTGGCCAGAGGATAGTTGTGTTGGGTGTTAAGACATGAGGGTCCGAAGTAGAGCAACCACTATCGCGTCGGCCGGACATCAGAAATTGGCGTGTGCCTACTTGGCGGGACGCTGAAATTCATTCTCGACTTATACTCTGTGGCGTTTGGTTTTAAAACTAAAAAATACATTGAACAGTGTTATAATGAATAAAACAGCCATTTTTAAGGTACACGAGACGTAAGGTTGATGTGTACTAACCCTATTGGATTCACTCCCCCCAATGTTTACCTATGGAGAAAATGTGTCCAAAAATTGCCGACATGGATTTAAAGATTTTTTTAAAATTGTACTCCATAATAGAAAGAAATTTTACACCTTGTGGCATTTTTCGTTAAATAAAATACAAATAATATTTTAAAATTTAAATTGTTCGGGGGTAAAAACTGGTATAGTGTGATTTGAACGCTCATAAATTCCTTTGGTGGACAAAATTTATAAAATGAATCCTGTTGCAAGGTGCAGAAAAAACCAGGCTATCTGAAAATACCATTTTTTATTAGATTTTCAGCATTTGTGTCTACTATTTACAGCTACATATTTTTTCCATAAGTTAACATTGAGGTGAGCGAATCCAATAAGGTTAATACATAGTAGCCTTAGGACTGTGTCTATGTGTTAAGACAGTTCCATAAGACAGTCATTTATGTGTTAAGATTATATTTACAAAATTTAATTGCAGCATTGATATGTGATTTTGTATTTTCTTATTTGCACTTAAAAATACCATATTTACGTGGAATTTTTTGGAATACATGAGAGTATGACATTTTATTACCTTTTATGTTTACATTGTTAATGGCTGTTGCTATCATAGTTATCATGACAACAACTAATGAAATCGATGGACGAACGCCGAGTAAATCCGGTGAAAAATAAACTGATAACGCTTTACGGGGTTTCTTTTCTTGCACTGAACAGTCGGATAATGGCATTACATAGTTCGGGCGTGTTAAATTAGGTGTGTTATAGTTACGGAAATATAGAGGTGTAGTTATTGAAGTTTTCAAAATATGTAAATATCCTTCACTGGTGCAATCCATCCTTTGCCCGACGTTACAAATACAAAGTGAGGTAACTGAACATTTTCATTTTCAGTTTTCCAAAATACAGCTCTTTAATTTAGTTTTCTAAAATTTATGCTGTCATTATTAAGCTAAAATAATTTTGCTTGATTTGTTCTTTTGAGAATAAACAATGAATTTAATGGATTAAATCATGTATTAAATAATAAGATAAAATCCTGTGGAATTTCTTTCGGTACAGTTGTTATTTGAGTAACCTTAATGAAATTCTAAAATCACTTTTATTGTTTCAAAATGTTTAGGTTTTATGTTAATCCAATAGGGTTAGTAGACAGCAGCTTTAAGACTGTCTTATCAGTCTTTTATACACCGTTAAGATTAGATTTATAAAATTTAATTGCAGCATTGAAATGTGCTTTTGTGTTTTCTTATTTGCACCTAAAAATATCATATTTACATGAAATTTTTCGGAAAATACATGAGGGCATGATATTTTCTTACTTTTTATGTTTACATTGTTGATGGTTGTTGCTATCATAGCATCATGACAACAACTAATGAAATCGATGGACGGGCGCCGAGTAAGTCCGGTGAACGCCTTAACCCTTAGTTTGGCAGTTTTTAGGCAGGCATGAAAGGCATATTAATAAGTGCATGATGTCATGGAGTGTTTTGTTCAGTATATATGTTGTCCATGTTTCAAAGAATGTGTTTTTATTCATGACGTCTTCGTACTAAACCTCTTGGATATCGTCGTAAACTGTGAACTTTTTTTTTCAACTTTATGGATTGTCAAACTTGGAAATCTCAGTGATAAAGCATTCCAATATATATATATATATATATATATATATATATATATATATATATATATATATACATATGTGCAAATAAATAAAAAAATTAATAATTACATACATATATTCAAGTATACATACTTATAAATACATCTACATTAAAGAGGAAAAACATGTATATAAAAGAACCATGCTGTTCGAGAAAATGTTTAATATTATCTAAGAAACCTCTCGTCACTAATTTCTCCTCGGTGCTGAACAACTGTTGGCACATTCGCTGGTACGCAAGAACAATGAATGGCCTAAGTGCATACAGAGCTAGTAAACTTTTCGATGGTTCATATGATCATAAAGTTTTAAAGGTTCTGCCGACCACAGCGATAAGCTGAAATGGCAAATTTGACTGATGCCAAGTCGTCCCGCCAGAAATCCGCTCAGCAGGGACCCATTGGCTCGGGGGCGAACGACTTACTCAGACACCATCAAGACGGATTTTTTTTTTCCTTTACAATTCGCAAACCTAATCTAACTATTTAACCAATTTGTAATGGCAACCCCGCTTAAGTTGTACACCAGTTTCCTGTTGATTTTTCCCCTCTTTACTTATTTATTCATTTATCTTTTCCCTACCCTGCAAACTAATTGCGCTTTACAATTGCAATTTACAATTGCAATTTACGTTATATAATTGCCATTTTACATTCAAAATGCAATTTCAATTACACTTTTTCTTACATTTTACAATTGCATTGCAAACATATTACAATTTACAGTTACAACTTACATTATATACTTACAATTTTACATTTAAGGTGTAATTTCAAATACTATTACTCTTACTGTTACATTTAACAATTACATTTCTAAGATATTACGATTTACAATTTCAATTTACGTTATATACTAACAATTTTACATTTTTGATGCAATTTCAATTTTAATTACAATTACACTTACAATTACCTTTACCATTACATTACGAACATATTGCAATTTACAGTTACGATTTACATTATATACTCACAGTTTACATTTAAGGTTCAATTTCAATATAATTACATTTACTCTTACAATTTTACATTTTATAATTGCATTGTAAACATATTACAATTTACAACTTCAACTTGCATTATATACTTACAATTTTACATTTAAGGTGTAATTTCAAATACTATTACTCTTACTGTTACATTTAACAATTACATTACTAAGATATTACGATTTACAATTTCAATTTACGTTATATACTAACAATTTTACATTTTTGATGGCAATTTCAATTTTAATTACAATTACATTTACAATTACCTTTACCATTACATTACGAACATATTGCAATTTACAGTTACGGTTTACATTATACTCACAGTTTACATTTAAGGTTCAATTTCAATATAATTACATTTACTCTTACAATTTTACATTTTATAATTGCATTGTAAACATATTACAATTTACAACTTAAACTTGCATTATATACTTACAATTTTACATTTAAGGTGTAATTTCAAATACTATTACTCTTACTGTTACATTTAACAATTACATTACTAAGATATTACGATTTACAATTTCAATTTACGTTATATACTAACAATTTTACATTTTTGATGCAATTTCTATTTTAATTACAATTACACTTACAATTACCTTTACCATTACATTACGAACATATTGCAATTCACAGTTACGATTTACATTATATACTCACAGTTTACATTTAAGGTTCAATTTCAATATAATTACATTTACTCTTACAATTTTGCATTTTATAATTGCATTGTAAACATATTACAATTTACAACTTCAACTTGCATTATATACTTACAATTTTACATTTAAGGTGTAATTTCAAATACTATTACTCTTACTGTTACATTTAACAATTACATTACCAAGATATTACGATTTACAATTTCAATTTACATTATTTACTAACAATTTTACATTTTTGATGCAATTTCAATTTTAATTACAATTACACTTACACTTACACTTTTAATTTTAATAACATTTACACTTACAATTATACTTATAATTACACTTACAATCAACCTCAGAAATTTGCAGAAATTTCGGAAAATGCACAGTCATCAACAAAGATTTTTTCTTATTCTGCATGTATAACATCCAGGAACGTATTGCAAAACTCCTTAGCGCCATGAAACACATTTTGAAAACGCTGCATTATGTCCAAAATTTGTTTTACAGGGGAAAAGCGTGGAGACATGGGGGAAACTTATGTGCGTGTAAAACGATGGTTCACGGAACTAAGGAAATATGTAAGGAAGTTCTGTGCACGTAAATTCCTTTAGACCGTATTAATTTTTTTCTCTTTCAGGTAAACATACATCGGCTGAAGCAGCAAAGAAACAATTCGATGGACGAGAAAGTATTTCAGCAAAGTCTTCTTTTTATGTTGCATGTATAACATCCTGGAGGTATCTTGCAGAACACTATAGTTCTAAGAGACACACTTTGAAAAAGATTGCCTTTTCCTCTCCGAAATTTGTGTTTAACGAGAGAGAATATATTGAAATATTGCGCGAATTACAAGTACTATGTATCAATTCAATAGTAGTTTTCATCACTTTTGTGTTCGAGGCGAAAGTACACCCACTAAAGCTGCGAAGAAGCAGCCAAGTAGACCAGGAAAGGCAGGTCTCAGCGCTGGCATATCAAAAATAATTTCAGGAACTAGAGGAGAGTTACCTCCCTCCGAACTGCGCAAATTTATGAACCAAGTACGTGGCAGAAAAAAAGCAGTGGAGATCGCTGGCCACTTTACCTCGAATATCCCTGGTCTAGTGAGACAGCTGCAGGAAGTGGAAGCAAACTACTACAGGAAGGGGACAAGGGGTGTTAGGATGGACAAAGACATCGCATTTGTAAAGAGACTGGTCATGCGCCTTCAGAAAGATAGTGCTAACGACATTTCCAACGACGACTATGCAGATGACTATTCCGAAGACTCTTCCAGCGAGTCCTGTTCCGAAGACTATTCTAGCGAGTCCTGTTCCGAAGACTATTCTAGCGAGTACTGTTCCGACGACGAGGACAACACTTTTGAAGAGTATCACAAGAAGGATATCTTTCAGTCATCATTTTCAGGGGACGGGAGAAAGGAATCAGCATTTGCATCTACTTCGTCTTGTGAGTGATTCCTTCTTACCAATAACTATCTAAAATTTTTAAAAAAGGTGTTTTCTTTTTTAATCATTCCATGGGTTTCTCCTGGTTCAATCTTTTTCATTTATCTCCGTTTTTTTTCAAATTGTACTTTTATATTTTATCCCATGTAGCCTATTTTTTTCCAGAGATTTCAGAGTCGACGATGGTCGGGTATATTATATTAGAGGACATACTATTGTTTTAAAATTATATTTATAGTAAAATACACTTACATTTACATATAAATATTTTATTTCCGTGGTTCTAAAACGTATCCTTCAGGACCTCCTTCAGCTGTACAGTGGTGGCAAAAAGTCCTGAACACACTCATTTTTTTGCCTAAATTTTGTATTTGACTTAGTACGATAGTTTCATAACGATCAATTATTTTAACTATTGTTATTAATTCTAATGTATTTTTTCATGCTGATTTTAAATCTGTTACTGGTTTTTTAATGCCGCAAGTATTTTTTGTTGTACAGCTGCCTGAACACAAGAATGTGTAGTATGTACAGAATAACACAATATAAAATAACATAAAATTCGTAGTAGAATAGCCTAAAAATTTTTTCAAATACGGTACATTTAATATGTATTTTTAAAATTTGGTTGTTACATGTTTGAACATCAATATTTTATGGGGTAGCCGTTTGCTTTGACTACGGCTCTACATCTTTTTAGCATGGAATGCACCAATTTCACAAGAAGTTCTTTCGTGACAACATGGTTGAAGGAAAATTTTTAAAGCTTCAATTAACTCACGTTTGTTTGAAGGTTTTTTTCTTTGAAATATCATAACAAATTTTATGCCATGGGTTCTCTATCGGATTAAGATCTGGAGATTGTCCTTGCCAGTTCATCCTATTCATAGTATTGTCTTCGAACCATTTCTGGACTCCCTTTGCACGGTGACATGGAGCATTATCGTCCTGAAAAATCCATAACTGATCCCCAAAATTTTCTCCCGCTGTTGGTAGCAATTTATTTTGTATTATTTCAATGTAATCCCTGGCTTTCACTGTTCCGCTCACGATGTGAAGTCTTCCAACACCACGAGAAGACATGCAGCCCCATACAATCACTTTCGTCGGGTGCTTTGCTGTGGGCCTCAGACACTGAGGGCTGAATTCCTCATGAGTGCGTCGTCTTACATAGGCACTACTTTGGTTACCAAAAATACAAAACTGACATTCATCACTAAATATTACCTTTTCCCAGTCTTTAACAGTCCATAATGAATGATCCCTTGTCCACGTCAATCTTCTTTTGCTTTAAAATTCGGACAGTAATGGTTTTGGGGCGAGCTTTGCAGCCTCGTAATCCAATTTCCAACTTTTTGCCACCACTGTAGTATCACTATCACAGCAAAAATACGTGCTATACGACCCCATGATCAGCAGTCGTCTTTCACAGTTTACAACGCATCCTTTAAGATGCTGGTACCTTCCAAGTTATTTTCCATTTTCCCCATTGACTGATGTTTCTCGAAGGGGTAGTTTTAAGTTAAAAGTTGTGAAGATAATTCACAGTTTAATCTGTATGGACAGATGGTAGAACAGCTTTTAGTAATAACAAGGAAGCCTTTAACATACAAAAATTCGGGAGATATACATGATATAAACTAAAAGTACAAATTAATTGGAAAAATTCTGGATCATTTCTACACTTCAGTTATCTTAAGACGTATGTCACAGACGCCCAGAATTTTACTTGTTCTGTAACTCGAAGGCTTCGTGCATGACATGTAGCTCATTGTGGAATAGATAAAAATGTCAATTATGCCTTTATCAAAGAAAATTAACACTATAAGAATGTTAAACTTTATGCTCCTACCAAAGTGGGGATAGAGTAATAAATAGCAGAATTTTAACTTAGGTGTCTGGTACCGAATCTGTATCCTGTTAGAAGTAATACAAATGGCAAACCTAAGTAGCGAACCAAGTTTGTCGGCATTCAAGCCTGGGCTGAACACTTCAGACTGAACAAGCTAGTGCCTGCTGGAAGTCCAGACATGCGCAGTGGTGACTGTGATATGACGTATTCGAAAATTGCATTAGCAAACGGAGGACGATTTAAAAGAATAAATAAATATTGCGCGTGTGCTACACGGGGATATCATGTTAGCCTCTTGTAGCTTTAAAAAATCCTGTTGGGATAAGAAAGCGAATATCACGTGACAGGGAAAATTCTCATAGATACTCGGCTCTGCCAAACAAGGACACTACAGGAGGCCACAGGAAAGTTAATGGTAACTGAAATACGTAGGCAACCGCCGATCTAATTTATATTATATATATATAGTGCCACATTCTTATAATGCCACAGGAAAGTTAATGGTAACTGAAATACGTAGGCAACCGCCGAACAAATTTGTAGAGCGGATAAGATACAAACTTATATAAAATTCGGGCCTTTTTATTATATATATATATTTTTTTTAATTATATATATATATATATATATATATATATATGGCTTATCATGTCATACAGAAGCAGCTGGAAAATTGGATACTGGAACAACTGGAAAAGAGTTGGTTATTGGGACGTAGTAAATAGGCGATTTAGTCAATACAGTTTTATTTGTCGTTTCTTACTCAGTTCTCCATAGGGAGGAAGCTAGACCGAGTGACATATGAAATGTAACAAACAATATCAGAAAAAAGCGCAGCTTTCAGCCGTGTTCTGATTTTTATATCGGGAAAATCCAGAAGAGGTGATGCAAAGGTTATTCCCTATGACGTTTTGTTACGTCATGGACTAGGGCGTGTCCAATGATTCTTATCGGCTCAGCCTCCCTTGACAGAGATTCTACTAAGTCTATAAGGATCTTTCTCTGTCTACAGGGTAACGAAGGGATTAGGTACGGCAAGCTTTATGAGCATTACATCATCGAATAAATTATGTTTTACAGGGACATGGAGAAGTCAGATTATTAATATAAAAATATTTTATGTTACATATATAATAAAATTATATATAGAGGGCTACTTATACGGGGTGTCCCAAAACGACCGCATAAACTCTGCACAGCTAGATTCCTCGTTGGGAGTACATAAAAACTGCCCAAAGAAGCGTTCCTGTACGATCCATAGTTTACGAGGAAAATACGAAAAACAAAGTATGACGTCACTGCCAGTGCAAGATAAAACACTTTATTGAACATATCAACAGCATGCACAATTTAAAGCAGATGTTCAAAGTGTCCGCCGTGCATGTCGAGGCAAGATTGAGCACGCCGTGGAATGGCTGTCATCACACGTTGCAGCATCGCGGGGTCCACCGAAGTACAAGCAGCATGCAGAAGAGCAACTAAGTCCATTTGTGTTGTCACTACGTCTCGATACACCAGTTCCTTGAGATGGCCCCATAGGAAAAAATCCAACGGTGTAAGATCTGGCGAACGTGGCGGCCATAGAACCGGACCCCCACGTCCGATCCAGCGGCCGGGGTATTCCATATCCAGCCAACAACGTACAGGAGCACAGAAATGCGCCGGAGCCCCATCATGCTGGAACCAAAGTCCGTGTATTGCCGCTAATGGTATGTCATCGAGGAACTCGGTTAAGACCTCATTGAGAAACTCCAAGTACGACTGTCCCGAGAGCCGTTCAGGCAACAGATATGGTCCAAGCAGGCGATTCCCGAGTATGCCGGCCCACACGTTAAGAGACCAACGTTCCTGATGTTTCTGCGGCCGGATTGCATGCGGATTGACCTGGGACCACATATGGCTGTTGTGATGGTTGAATACCCCATCACAAGTGAAACATGATTCATCAGTCCACAGGATATGTGCATTGAAACCATTATCTGTGTTCTGTTGCTGCAACAGCCATTCACAGAAGGCCACGCGTTTCTGAAAGTCATCTGGTTTCAGACCTTGCACGGTTGTGTACCGAAATGGGTGTAGCCTCTCAGACCGTAAAAGCCTGTGCACAGTACTTTTACTCGAAGTCATCTCACGGGCTAATGCGCGTGTGCTTACCTCGGGCGTCTATTCTACCCGCTGCAGTATTGCATCCGCCTGTGCTACCGTCAAGCCGCTCCGCGGTCTTCCAGTATCGTGAAGATTAGCTGTTGGCAAGACGCTTCCCGTATTTCGCAGTCTGTCGTCCAGCCTACGGATGACGTTGACATCGGGAGGACGGCGGAACGGATATCGACGGCCATACTCCCTAGCAGTTCGTAAGGCATTTCCATTACATCGGCCGTACATCAAGTACATGTCGCAGTGGTCACGAACGGAGTACATGGCCACCATACAAAGACTACTGGTAGCTGCAAGATGCAGCCTTTTAAATATCAGTTCAACGGCGGCTTAACGTCATTCCATGGCGCGCGCGTATGCATGACGCGATATGCGCGGCGAACGTTTTAAACATTATCGTCTGGAAAGATATGCAAATATTGTTGTTGATATGTCCAATAAAGTGCTTTTTTCTTGCACCGGCAGTGACGTCATACTTTGTTTTTCGTATTTTTCTCGTAAACTATGGATCGTACAGGTACGCTTCTTTGGGCAGTTTTTATGTACTCCCAATGAGGAATCTAGCTGTGCAGAGTTTATGAGGTCGTTTTGGGACACCCTGTATATAATAAGCGGATAAGATACAAGACTTATATATAATAAAAAGTTTAGTTTCTGCAAATTTAGATTCATCTCCTAAATTTAACTATTTTCTTTCCTAGATAAACATACACCGCCTAAAGCAGCGAAGAAAAAACCCAGTATGAGAGGAATGGGTAGCCTTAGCTCTGGAACAGTTAACATTATTTACAATGCTGGTGGACTGTTGCCTCCCCTGAAACTGTGTGACTTTCTGAACGAAGTACGAGGGAGAAAGGATGCAGAGAAAATCGCCCGCCGGTTTACTTCAGATATCCCCGGTCTAGTCAACCAGTTGCAACGAGTTAAGGAAAACTACCACAAGCAAGGGAGGAAGGGTGTTAGGATGGATAAAGACATCGACTTCATACGCAGACTGAGCGTTCGCCTACAGAGTCCCAGAAATGAAGAGTACGTCGCCGAAGGATATAGTAGGGAAACAATAATCAGAGAAAGAGTTGAAACATTTAGACGTTTCCGCTAGAGGCCTTTCTTGTGACTAAAATAATCCAAAATGAGTAACCAAAATGCGACTTAAAACAATATGAAGTTTTTTATGTTGGTCAATCCAGTGGAGTGACAGTCTTTTTTTCCGGTCATTTCCAAAAGAGTGCTACCCTGAACAATTCAAATAAGT